>PVJC01015088.1:0-35538 GCA_004026665.1 Murina feae
GACTCCAGCCCCCAAGAGCTTGCTTTCCCGCTCCCCAGTGGCCCCCAAAGGGCCTGGGGAGCCGCCAAGCAGGCCACTGACTTTTTCCCACTCACCGGTCCCCTGCTGCCTTCCTTTCCCACTTCCTGGTGCCCTCCAAGGGCCTGGGAAGCCCACCAAGCAGGCTGCCGACCCTGCCGCCTCTTTCCCACTCACGGGTCCTGGGTCCTGCGCTGTCCCGCCCTGCAGCCGCTCTGTGCACTCGGGAGGTCCCTCAGCCCGGCCTGTGCCCTCTCGCAGTCTGGGACCCGTCGGGGGATGCCCACCTGCTGGCGTGCCTGACCAGCCTGGGTGAGGGGCTTTAAGGCTGCCCACAGCTCTCATTGACCAACGTCCCAGCAAGGCCGGCTGGACGCAGGTTTCCTATAATTGATGCTGTTCCGTTAAGGCGGCCTTTTACTAACGAATCCTCCTCTCTGCCTCACCTCGCAGCTTCTATAATGAAACAACTGTTACACTTAATTGTTGCAAATGTGCGTTTTTGCTTCAGGCCAAAGGCTAAGGAGCCAGCGAGCAGGTAGTTTCGCTCTCGCTCCTGCTGCAACGGACGGACGCTGCCTAAATGTTTACTCAGGTCCGTGAGTGGCGGCCGCCATGTTGGCTGGGCTAATTTGCATACAGCCGTTCTGATTGGCTGTGGGCATCCCGGAGAAACAGTTAATTTTACTATTCCGCTTTTATTAGTTTAGATAATTACAAATTACAAATGCGTATACTATCTAATATAGCAATTCTTCTTCTAGTAATTTGTCCTATATATATATAGTCATTTGTGTAAATACACACACACACACAATTGTCTGTAATTGCAAAAGACTGGAAATAACCTAAATGTCCATAAGCAGAAAGCTGGTGAAATACATCACGGCACGTTTCATAGAATAATATCCTATAATCATAAAAAGACAATTATGAAGTTTCACAAACCAACATAAAATGACTGAAATCAAACAAGTGAAACAAAAATCAAAGCACAGAACAGTGTTTGAAATAAACAAACATTTGTGTAAACAAAGAAAAAATGATAAACATACAGGTGCACACACATGAGCATATACACACACATCTCCTTAACTTTTCATCATTATTTGCTTCCAGCAAGATACACTGGTCATTTACCTATTTGCCTCAGCCCCACACCTGCCCTTCTCTACTCCATTCTACACTGGTGCTGGGATTCTGAAAATTACATTTCCTGGGCTTCTTGCCAGCTGATTTCCTGTTAGGTTCTGCCATCAGGAGACACTTGCAGGGGATCAAAAGGCAGGAGGAAGAAGAGAAGATTCCTGCCCCTGGCTCCCCAAATGAAGCAGTTGCTGGCTGTAGCAGCACAGCAGCAGGGGTGGGCACTTCTGGAGGTCAGCAGCACCTTTCTGGAGGTTCTGCTCTTGTCAACGTGGACCTCTTAGGATGACCTAGACCCCTTCCAACAGCATCACCAACAGCATAGCAGCAGGTTTGAAACACACAGGACCCAAATTCTCAGAGTATTCCTAAGTCCTTTCATATTTTTGAGAATAAAAAATTAATACCATAAAAGGATAAAGCTAGTTCCTATGCTAAGCGCCTGTATACCTATGTAATACATTTGTTCCTAGACAAAATTCCTGAGACTTCTAATTTAGATATAACCTGCTATTCCCACCACTTTTCTAAATACTTTCATGTATAGAAGTATAGGTGCATCTATACACTAAACTAAGTGTAAAAAAAAGTTTTTGCATTTTAATTCAAAAAATTAAAATAAATAGATATATAACAGGAAGAAAAATCTGTCTTTACTCTGAAGCAAGTAGTCCAAAAACTGCTGTTTAACATGGTACTCAGTGACCACTGTGTACTTTTTAAATTTAAAATTAAGTTAATTGAACATTCCTCAATTGCAGAAGCCATTTTTCAAATGTTTAATAGTCACATGTGGCTAGTATAAAACTTACTAGATAGCACAGATTAGAGGTCATTTCCATAATCATATAAATTTGTATTATTGAATAGTGCTCTTTTACTTTAGAAGAAAGTAAAAGTCCTCTTAAAGAGAAGTACCTTTTATTGGAAAAGCTCCTTGATAAATTCTTTCAATTTTTGTTTTTACTTTTTGGCCCAGAAAGGCAGAAGCCCCCTAGGAATGGTTTGAAAGTAGAGAACAAATACTTAATATTCTACATAATAAAATAACAAGAATTTAGGAGATTGCTAATTGTCTCTCAGGAAGAAGTTGAGGGTCTGGGGGTGGGAGAATTAAGGAAAAGAAAAAATGGGAAAGGTTTTGAAGAGCCAACAAGATGGAAGGCAAACAGAGCCCTCAGGCAAACAGCTAGGAGACCAAAGAACTTAAGGATAATTATGCCTAATATTTTAGTTAGTGTTGCTGTCTGTACTGTACAATGCTTAATATTCAATTTTCTTCCAACCTTCAGTAAGAATCTTTCATACACAAGAGCTTTGAGGCTGTAAGGAAATAGAAAACTTCAGACAAAGAAAAGTTATCAGCCGTAATAAGAAGGAGAGGCAGTGGGGAAGTAATACTTAGTAGTACAGAGTAAGAAATTATAGCAAGAGGACACAAGGCCCCTCCCCCTGGGCAAGGCCCCAAAACATTAGAGAGGGGTTGAGACAACCCATAATAGTAGGGATTAGAGCTGAAGCCATGTTGATAGAAGAGGTAACACCAGAAGGTAGGAGGAATGTGGGCTGTCCAAATGACAGACACTTGGACCACACACAAAAAACTACACTAGATAGAAAAGAATTGGCCAAGAATTTAAAAAATAACACTGTGAAAACTTAGTGCATGCTAGGCCCTTCTAAGCACTTTATATGTACTAACTCATTAAACCTCAACACAACTTTAAACTGTTATAACAATGATCTTTTTTTAAAATATATTTTTATTGATTTCAGAGAGGGAGAAAGAGATAGAAACATCAATGATGAGAGAGAATCATTGATCAGCTGCCTCCTGCACTCCCCACACTGGGGACTGAGCCCACAACCCGGGCATGTGCCCAGACCAGGAATTAAACCATGACCTCCTGGTTCATAGGTGGACATTCAACCACTGGGCCATGCTGGCTGGACTCAAAGTCTTCTATTTAATAATTTAATAAGATAAAAACACACTAAACTTCTGTTTTGATTTGAATTAACTTTGAAATCAATGTTTTATTACACTAAATGCATTCCTTCTATGGTAAAACAATTGACTTCTTATATACTGTGAGCAAACTTCTCAAATTTCTTAATTGTAAAGAGGCCCTAATAGTTCATATATACTAATTAACTAGATACAAGATTGCAGGGCTATGTGTGTTTGTTTACTTGTGCATTTGTTTGGAGAAAAAGTGAATCTCAAGAAGACTGTACCTCAGATATGACACTCTGAAGGGGTTGTTTTGTATCCCTGATCTGGTGGGGACAAACTGTGAGATCACTAGAGACAACATGATTTTGAGCAACACTGTCCCACAGAATAAACATGAGCCACAAATGAGAGCTATATATGTCATTTAACATTTTCTACTAACCATATTAAATAAGAAAAAAGGGTAAAATAAACTTTAATAACAAATTTTTTATTTACCTGATATATCCAAAATATTACCATTTCAATGTATGATCAAAAATTTTAAATTATTGATATTTTATTTTCTTTTGTTCATACTTACAGCACTTCTTAATTAGATTAATCCTATTTCAAGAGATCAAAAAGGCATATATGGCTAGTGGCTACCATACTAGACAGTGCAGACACTAGCGGAAATCAGAGGTTTTGATACTGACATAGACCTAGGTTGGAATTCTAGTTTCACAACACACTAAGCTGTGTGACCATGAGCCAGTTATATAAACGCTCTTGTCCCTGTTGTTCTCATTAGTAAAACAGGAATCATATCATTTACTTTGCAAATTTCTTATAAGAATCAGAGATAATATCTGTAAAGCACCTTGCACATAAATAAATAAATAAACTGGTCCTCAACCTCATCATTATATAAATTGAAAAGTACCATTGCAAGAAACCTCAAATTCAATGTTTAAAAAAATGTGGGAAAAAATAGAAAGAGAAGCAAGAACTTGAAATAATATTATCAAATGTTTTCTAACTGAAATCTAGCCATCACGCCACTATTTTCCATACAAAATTAAATCAACAAAAAACATATTTTTCAAAATTGTAAATAATGCCAAAATAAAATATTGCTAGAACTAGAGACATGGTGGTGTTTGCCTTTTTTTTCTTAAAGCAAATTTGCTTTCTTGATTATTTTTGCCAAGGCAAATATTAGTTTCCATTTCTAAGGCAGAAAATGGCTGGATAATTGAGTAGGTTATTGGTTTGGAAATGGCATTTGGGGATACTAAAACTGTTTACAAATAATCTACAAAGACTACATTATCCATACTGATAACTGCACACTCATTATATAATATATAAGGATTAATTTCTTTCAAATAATTGTTACAGTGTATTTTTCACTTGTGTACATAAGGTATCAAAATACAGTGCAGAAAACATATAAAACATACCTCTGATAAAAATGTTTGAGCCGATTTCTGCGCTCCTACATGGAGCAGATATTCATAAACGTAGAGTGCTAACCTGGAAAATGAATAAAGTATTTATTGAGAAGAGGAGTATTTATTAAAATTTAAAATTAATTCTTTAAATAATTACACACCTTCATATTACAAAAATATTTTACACACTTAATAGTGACACAAATCTTCCCAAATCCTTTCCATGGGAGTTTAGGTATTATATGTTCAGAAAGAACTTAAACTCATTAAAGTAGCAAACAAAGAAAAATACAAATACATCCTTTCTTGGCAAGAAATGTCTAAAAATAATTGTGTCTTGTAACATCTCACCATAACCTCATCCCCTTTCTTATACCTTATATAACTAATAATTTATAACCAAACATTAATAATCATTATAACTTATGTTAAGATATAATTATAATCTTTCATTAGTAAAATAAATGAGTTAATTCATTGGACCTTTCCAACAACTTTATGTCCTTCTATTGTTTTTTTTTTTTTGGGGGGGGGGGGGTTAGTGTAATGTAAACTTCAGCTGTTTGCACATCCATATGCCAAAACAGGTGTTGAATGTTCATTTTAATACCTGTTCTACAACCCCTATTCTTTAGTTTTGATTTTTAAACCAGCAATATTTTACTTTATAAGGCATTCAAATTAACAGTAAATCACAGTATTAAGTAAACTTTAAAGACATCAGATCATATTAAGCATTTGGATGCTTATAGTTTAAAAGTTAACTCAAAATTACATATAAATTTATCACTCAAATACAGACTATTAAGTATACAGTATATATAGTATTCTCATTATCTTGTGGATTCAGAACTTTTAAGCTATACAATGTGGCTCAATTTCAGTTGAGCTGTTAACAAAGTATTATTCATAAACCCAAATTAGTCTGAGGCAGTATTTTTAATGATATTTTGGACCAGTGCCCAGATAGCTCACAACAGTTCAGTTTCTGCTACACTATATTTACCAATATTGAGCCAGGTTTACAGTAAACAAAACAATGTAACAATGACCACGATTCTGTATAGCAACACCATTTCTCTTGCCAAGTGAATTTTTGATTGTTGAAGATTGATAGCACATGCAGAAATGAGTATTTTCTTCATTATCATACAAACATATCATGTATTTATCATAAAAGAGAAAACCTGTACAAATCTAGTTGCTCTGTCCATTGATTCTTTCCCCATTCCAAAACTGCCAAACACTCAAAATGAGAACTATTCTGGGAATTATACTAAGCAGCACAGGAGAGCAGACATCTGTTGAAGTTACTCATAGATGAAAAGCATGCTATTGACATTGGACATGTATCTAATTTAGAAACATCTAACTATCCAACTTCAAGTTGAATTTCACTTCCCAGATCCCAACTCTTTCTCCCCCCTAACACATGTGAGGACTATATCATACTTCTTGTGGTAGCGGTATCTCCTTGTGGAGATGTGGCTCATCCCGAGAGTATTTCATATTGGGTACAAAAATTGGAATATCCGGTAGTTTCAAACAAGCAAACAAACAAGCAAACAAACAAATCCTATTGGTGATTCTCAAATACACATATCCCACAGACCGTGTCCCTCCGTTAAACACTCCCAACCATATCACAGGAGTCACTGACCATGATGGCAAATTCCATCTTAAAAAGCATATTAATTGGGATTTTTTTCACCCATAGAGACTGTGGGTGAAAATTGCCTGCCAATGTTAGCATCATCCTACTGCCTACCTAAGAAGAAACAGAGCCTCAGGTGATTCCTTGTGGCTTGTGAAACCTTGGACGTTGAGCCAAACCAGTGGTGCAGGCTAGACCAGATTTCCAGGCCTGCCTCCAAGTCTGAACAACAAGGATGCTCCCCAAGCCGGGAGAAGTTGGAAGTGAGAGGCAGAGTGAAGTGGAGGTACCATGGTGGGCCTGCCAGGAAGAAAACAGCCCAAGCCAGAGCATACTTGTTGCTCTGTCCGTGCAATAAACTCCTTTCCTGAAGGTAAGCAAACCTTCCTTGTAATATCTTCTTTGTACTATGAAAGTGGCTCATATGTTTCTTCTGCGTTTCCCCCCGATTAATTAGGTGACAGAAAGGACACCTCTTTACTAGTAGAATTAAAAGCAACAATCCCCACTCTTTCTCTATGGGTCTAGGACAGTTATTCTGAAAAATGTATCGGTAGGACACAGAAGCATTGGGAAAAGGGGTTTTCAAACTATGTAATGGGATATTCTGAAGCATCTTCCAAAGGCTGCAGCTGTTCTCCTACCCTTAGAATCTAGAGCAGCACATCATTACCAACAGGGTGATGAAGTGGGATAGGGCTGAGACAATCTATCTAGAATGCCACCTCATATATCCATGTTCTGCAACCTCCCTTGAACAAAACTGATGCTTTCCAGTCAGTCAGGACCTGTGCTCCAGAAAGAATGGCAGGGAACACTGCATGGGTGAACAATTAATTAAACTCTACTGCCACTATGATTCCTTAATACATCACCAGGAAATGGACAATATTTTAACAATCGCCTGTGTGCATAGGATTCTCCAAATCTCTTCAGCCCTACCCTCTCTACCAAGCTCCAAATCTGCTTTTCCAAAACACTGTTTGAAGTATCTAACAAGGTATTTCCCTCTTTAAAAAAAATATTTTATTGATTTTTTAGAGAGAGGAAGGGAGAGGGATAGAGATTCAGAAACATCAATGAGAGAGAAACATCGATCAGCTGCCTCCTGCACACTCCCCACTGGGGATGTGCCCACAACCAAGGTACATGCCCTTGACTGGAATCCAACCTGGGACCCTTGAATCCACAGGTTGATGCTCTATCCACTGAGCCAAACCAATTAGGGCAGTATTTCTCTCTTAAACTGACCATATCCAAAGTTAAATTTGCCCTCTTAATCTCTGTACAATTCCTGTGCTCACCTTGAATGAAACACAATCTGGGTCTGTTTCTTCATTTGTAAAATGAGAAGAATATACTTTCCTCGAGTATTGTTGAAACTACTAGCACAATAAATAGTAACAACTACTATTATAATTTCAGCTAATTACCCCACATCCAGTAATGTATTACTAAGTCATATACTGGATTCTAATGCCACAATCTCTCGCACATTGGCCATTCCTTTCTATTCCCACCTCCTGCTCCTAAGGAACCACTAAAAGCCACAGCAATGGCACAAAGACTATTTGCTCAGCTTCAGATACAGACACTATATTTCCCATTAGCTCCCAACAAGAGAGGTACTAGGGCCAAAAATAAGAATCTCCAGAAGGTTCTGGGGTGAGGGAAGCCTTGCAATAAAAGATAATGTTTGAATAAAAATGATTCCAAAGGAGTGGGGAGTGATACTTGTCTATCCATGAGGTAAATAAATCATAACAACTGTCCCTTACCTAGTGATATGAGATCACCAAACACGAGAAGACATTTTATTTGGATCCAATTTCTACTGAACAGTACAAATTTAAAGATAAATATTACAAACACAAATATTTATGTATACTTTTGATTTAACATTTCCTTTTTAGCATCCTTTAAGAAATGTATGGGGCAAACATGTGCACCTCTTTCAGAGGCCTGGGGCAGCTCTGATTATAGCATTTATTCCCAATCATAAAGGTAGACTTGTGTCTCCAGTAAAAGATTAAACTTTTCTACTCACACTACTTAAAAATCTAAGATATTGAGCTAGAAAATAATTAAACCTCTGATATATTACCTGCAAACTCTTTTCCCCAACAAACATTTTTGTTGTCGGACTTAATTTTGGTTAGGGTTTTCAAATTTTTTTGGGGGGGGTGGGTTTGATGGTGAAAGAGAGACATTTAGACATTTTTGATATTTAAATATAGAAATAACTAATATGAAAAAAATTCTAAACCCTTATAGATAAATAGGCAGAGACAATAACAATCATTATAACTAATTTTAAAATGTGGAAAATGTTAAACATAACTAGGAATCAAAGAAATTTATATTAAACCAACTATGCAATTTAAATTATCACCTTAATACATAATATGTAAGGAAATGGATATGCAAATACTGTTGATTGCAATAAATTGGTATAATTATTTAAAAACCAATTTGGCAATAACTTATATATCAATGACTTTTTAAAATTATATTTTTATTGATTTCAGAGAGGAAAGGAGGAGGCAGAGATAGAAATATCAAAGATGAGAGAGAATCATTGATTGGCTGTCTTCTGCACACCCTTACTGGGGATCCAGCCTGCAACTCGTGCATGTGCCCTTGACCAGAATTGAAGCTGGGATTCTTCAGTCCACAGGCTGATGCTCTATCCACTGAGCCAAACCAGCCAGGGCCATTAGTAACTTCTCTTAAAAAGTTAATGGCTCTAGCCCAAGTAGCTCAGTGGATTAGAGTATCCTTCCAATATGCCAACATTTCGAGTTCTACCCCCAGTCAGAATACGTACAAGAACCAACCAAATGCCCAGTTAGCATGGCTCAGTGGTTAAGCATTGACCTATGAACCAGCAGGTCACAGTTCAATTCCCAGTCAGGGCACATCCTCAGGCTGTGGGTTTGATCCCCAGTGTAGGGTGTGCAGGAGGCAGCCAATCAATGAATGGTTCTCTCTCATCATTGATATTTCTATCCCTCTTTCCTTCTTCCTTCTTCTCTGAAATCAATAAAAATATATTTTTAAAAAGAAAGAAAAAGGATTCAAATAATTATAAAGCCCACCAACTAATGGACACCCATTTGTAATTTTAAAATTCTATTTAATTCATTATGTTCATCAAAAGTGCAGGGAAGACAGGGTAGGATAACTTCAAAACCTGTTCTTCCTAATTTATCTTGGAATTAAACTACTCTAATGCACCTTATCTCTCTTGTTTATTTCTGTATCTATAGCACATAAAATAGTAAGTTCCCAATACATATTTTTTGATAAATGAATGACTCTCTGAGATCAGGCATAAAGCACTTATAAATTCTTTGGTGTTGTCCAATCAAGGCATTGAAAGGAGAAGTATAAGATATCCCCTTTAGATAACCTATTTAAGCATTAGCATCCTCTCAGTATCCTTAAGATTCAGCAACTCACACACACAAAAAAACTGTATTGTTTAACATGCATGCTACCAAGACAATTCCTTCACACTGATTCTTAATCCCTATATATAAAGAGTGATTAAAAAAATAACCTAGTCCATTTAGTTGCGGGTGATATATTTTTGTTGTTTTAGTTATTTTTAACAAAACAAGTTCTCAAAAGATACTAACCTCACTTTCACCTTTTTATTTCCTTGCAAGGTGAGTGAATAGACAATAAAAAGATAGTAGAGGGATAGAAGAGGGGTCTTTTAAAAACTCTGTATAGCTGTTGCCATTTAGCAACATGTGAGTAGCATGTATCCAAAATCCTGCATTCAAAATCCACTTCCCATCTTCTGTCCTTAAATCCCAATGTCAGTGACCAGAGAAGCCTCGGGTCTTTAAGAGTCCTGTTGGAACTAAAATAAATGCCTCTTTTGTTCCTGAGCCACTCACTGTATAATTCCAGTGTTGCCCAACGACACATGTCCGTGTCCAAATTCGACTCCTCAGCTATAAAATGCCAATAGTTTGCTGGATCACAGCTAGCTAACAAGTAGCAAAGAGCACTTGGCAGCCACTGAGAGGCTGCTGTGGGATTAGAAGTAGTTATTAGTAGTGAAACTAGATCAGCCTGATCGAATTTTCAACAGCGCGCACAACCTGGTGCTAAGGAGGTGTGAAAATTAGAAATCTGTTTCTAACATTGTCTTTTTAGAGTTCTTTGTCATGAACAGTGAAGTTAAAGACCAAATTAACAGTATAAAAATGTGTCTGTGCAACCATGAAATAATACTAATACCCAGTCTTTGTTTTAAACACACTTAAAACATTCATTTTTTGTATAGTCTCAACATCAGTTTTAGAGAAATAGATACCTGAAAAGTATATAGAAAGTGTACTAGATACTAGACCATTAATGTTCGAGGGCAAGGATAATTGCATCAGATAAGACAAGGATAAGAAGAAAATCTTTTTAACAATTAAATGAACAGTGAGTCATAAAAAATACTACTTGGCTGGTGTTTCATTGAGGTTCTTATTATAGACTAGAGGCCCAGCGCATGAAATTTGTTCAAGGGGCTTGGCCCTCGCAGCCCTTGCTTCAACCAGAGGTGGTCTGGTCTAATTAGCATATTATGCTTTTATTATTATAGACTAGAGGCCTGGTGTATGAAATTCGTGCACGGGGGTTGGGGTGCGGGGGAGGGTTCCTCAGTCCAGTCTGCCCTCTCTCACAGTCTGGGACCCCTCAGTGGATGTTCTACTGATGGCCACAGTCTGGCAGCAGAGACTCAGAGTAGGTGCCGTGTGTGTGTGTGTGTGTGTGTGTGTGTGTGTGTGTCCCAGCCTGGGGCCTGCCCCCAGCTGCACAGGAGGTTTGGCGCAGGCACCCCGTGTGTGTGTGTGTTTGTGTGTGTGTCTGTCTGCTGGGGGCATGCCGCCAGCCACACTGTGGAAGCTGGGAGCAGGAAGCCCTCTGTGTTAATCTCTCAGGCTCCTGGCCTCGCCTGTGTGTTGGTCTCTCCCTTGAGCTGTGGCCAGGGCTGGGTGCTGCCTGCTGGTCATGCTTGCCTGCTCCTGGATCACCGGATAATCATGGCGACCAAGGAGCAGGCCCTGCTGCTTGCTGCCAGGGGTCTTTGAGTGCCTGCTCTCAATCCGATCACAGAGCAAGGCCCTGCTACTTGGCCCTACTGCCTGGCCTTGGCCCTGCATGCCTGCTGGTGACACTGCTCTCTGCGGCTGCCAGCTGCCATCTTGGCTGGGTTCATTTGCATACAGCCGCTCTGATTGGATGGTGGGCGTGGCTTAGGTGTTTCAGAGAAACAGTCAATTTCAATATTACGCTTTTATTAGAGTTGATAAGTTATGTTATGAGTATGAATTTGGAATGAAATGATTTAGTGTGCTTAGAAAAAGAAACATTTGCCTTATACTACAGATAAGCAGTTCACAATTAAAATGACGACAATCCATTTTGGGGAATTAAAAAGGGTTAAAATTTAAAAGTGAGAATGAGTAAAAAACTAATTCATCAACAGTTGGTAGAATTTTGGTTATTCATAGAATTAGTAAAATTTTCCATCCAATCTCTTAGCTAAGCTACAGGCACTAGAAATACAGTACTAGCTATACATGACAAAACTACTTACTCCACTTCAATCACCATGAACACTATACTTATACTCAGGCTCCCATTTGCCTATGAAATTGACATACACAATTTAAGTCATGCATTATTATTCAGCCTTAAAAGGAAGTGCTATCAACCCATAAAAAGACATGGAGGAGCCTTAAGTGAATATTGCTAAGGGAAAGGAAGCCAATCTGGAACGACTATATGATTCTAACTACATGACATTCTGGAAATGACAAAACTATGGAGACAGGAAAGGATCAGTGGTTGCCAGGGGTGAGGGGTAGTTTGGGGAGAATGAATGGGTAGAGCATAGAGGGTTTTTAGGGCAGTAAAAGTACTCTGTATGATACTTCAATGCTAAATACATGCACTATACATTATCTAAACCCACAGAATGTACAGCAGAAGAGTGAACACTAATGTAAGCAACAGACTTTGAGTGAAAACAATGTGAAAATATAAGTTCATTAATTTGTAATAAACATACCACTCTGGAATGGTATGTAAACAATGGAGGAACATATGCATGTGTAAGGCAGGGGTTATATGGAAACACTCTGTTCCTTCTGCTCAATTTTGCTAAAAATAAGAACCTAAAACTGCTCTTTTTAAAAATATGTTTTTAAACACTTTGTAATCGGGCATTTTCCCGCCAAATCGCGTCGTAACGGGGTCCTTTTTTGACATTTTCTCGCCAAAATTAGACTTTCCGTAAAATATTCATATCTTTCTATCTATTTGATATTTTTCTATGAAACTTCCAGTGTTTTAGTTTAAAAAGAGGTCTCTATTTATTTACTATGCAAAATATGTGTTGGTGCCCTTGTTTACAAGTTTCCCACGCCCCACCACTTAGCGGAACAAAACGAGTTAACTCGTCTTCCGCGCTTTGGTATAAAAAGTGATATGATGTTTCCCGCAAAAAAATGTGTAAAACATGATGACAATGGATAATAGAGCTTCTTACTTCCTTCTTTATATTGTTCTATATTTTGCAAATTTTCTAAAATCAGGAAAATTTTATTTTAAAATTTAGTCCTGAGTTTGTATATTCTTTGCCATGCTTATTATAATCGACACGTAGCATTTTTAAAAATACATTTTATTGATTTTTTTACAGAGAGGAAGGGAGAGGGATAGAGAATTAGAAACATCGATGAGAGAGAAATATTGATCAGCTGCCTCCTGCACACCCTCCATTGGGGATGTGCCCGCAACCAAGGTACATGCCCTTGACCGGAATCGAACCCAGGACTCTTTAGTCCGCAGGCCGATGCTCTATCCACTAAGCCAAACCGGTTAGGGCTACATGTAACATTTTTAAGTACAAATGAACAGTAATAGTTTAATCTGATAATAAATTATTTCAACATACTATAACCAAGAAAATAACCTCTTTCCAAATAATGTAAATTACATATCCCAAGAAAATAAGCTGAGTAGAAAATGCTTAAAAGCAGTCTAATGTTTTCCTTGATTACCAACCTTGGCAAACAATTATTCAGAACTTCTTACTGATTTCACCACTCCTGGTTTTTTTTTAATTCTTCCTGTTAATTCTTTTTTCTAGTCTTTGTACATGCCATTTTGGCATTTAGATTTATTCTGCTTTACATCTGCTTTCCTTTCCCACTCTATTCCATGCACCTTCTTTTTTAATGTTTCCTTTTGTTTGATTTCTTTCACTACAGCCATATTCCTATGCTCATCTACATACAATACTTTTGATGATGTCTTTAGTTGGACCCACCTCATTATTTTCATATTTAAAGTATTCACATGAATATGCAACATTAAGTGAGGCTGGTGCTTATAATCCATTTTCCACTTTCCCTAGAGCAATTCTGGAATTTCTTCTTCATAAGAAATTCCAGCAATGTCTCTGATTTGTACTCCTTAGGGCACAGGCAAAACAGGGAAGAAATGCTTCAGAAAAACACATGTAGGACACAGAACTCTTAATATCACTGAAGGAAGTGAGCAAGTGTTCAAAGAAAAACCCCAACTCAGGAAAAACACAGGATAATTCTTTCCCTCTGCTTTTCACAGGGTATAAATGCATGGTCATCTTTAAAAATCATTATTTGGAACTTTTTATTAAGTTCCATATAAAATAACTAGAATTATAGGATTTTATTTTCCCTCCGGGTTTAATGCATTTCCTAGTGTTAGTTTGAAATATGTAGACATTTACAGCACTTGATCTTCCAGGCCACTTATTCATCTCTTTATTATACAACTATTAGGCATCTATTTTGTGTAAACTATGAAGAACCAACCAAACATCATTAACTTAGGACCCATTAATGCAAAATTTGTGGCCATATGGTCAGAGAATGCATCTAGATATAAGAAAAAGTTAAATAAATTAGTAGCATATACATAATTCTAAATATCTAATGTCAGAAACAAAAAATATTTTTGTTTCTTTACAAATAAACACTTATACTCCTCATCATCAACACTTAGTAAGCTCCTGCTATTTTCTAGGTCTTAGACAAAAATAAAATGAAGATACAAATTTTCCCCTCAAGTAATTTTCAGACTTGTTAATGGGACAAAACATGTAATTAAAAATAAGATCAGTAATAAAAGGTAGCATACGATGGGTATGCAAACAATAAAAACATCAAAAATTCAGAGTATGAAGAGACCATTATAAGATTCTTGAGAGACAGGCTTTAATTGACAGAGGAAATAGCACTTAAGCTTGGTATTAAAGGAAATAAGATAAGCAATAAGAAAAGGGGATTTTAAAGGAAAGGATAATGGCATGAAAGAATTATCTACAGGCACACCTCAGAGATATGGCTGGTTTGATTCCAGACCACTGCAATAAAGTGAGTCACATGAATTTTTTTGCTTCTCAATACATATAAAGTGTACATTTACACTATATGATAGTCTATTAAGTGGGCAATAGCATAATGTCTAAAAAATGTATATACCTTAATTTAAAAATAATTTATTGCTCAAAAATGCTAACCATCATCTTAGTCTTCAGTGAGTTCTAACTTTTTGCTGGTCAGGGTCTTGCCTCCCAAGTTCATGGCTGCTGACTGATCAGGGTGGAGGTTGCTGAAGGCTGGGATGGCTGTAGCAATTTCTTAAAATAAGACAACAATGAAGTTTGCCACTGACTTTTCCTCTCATGAATGCTTTCTCTGTAGCATGCAACGCTGTTTGATAGCATTTTACCCATAGTAGGCCTTTCAAAATGGGAGTCAGTTCTCTCAAACCCTGCCATTGCTTTACCAAACAGGTTTATGTAATAGTCTACATCTTTTGTTGTCATGTCACAGTATCTTCACCAGGAGTAGATTCCATCTCAAGAAACCACTTTCTTTGCTCATCCATGAGAAGCAACTCCTCATCCATTAAAGTTTTATCATGAGATGAAGCAATTCAGTCACATCTTCAGACTCCAGTTCTAATTTTTCCTTCACTGAAGTCCTAAACCCTTCAAAGTCCTCGGTAAGGGTTGGAATCAATTTCTTTCAAACTCCTGTTAATGTTGCTATTTTGACTTGTTCCCATGAATCATGAGTATTCCTAGTGGAATCTAGAATGGTGAATCCTTTCCAGAAGGTTGTCAATTTACTTGCCCAGAAGCATCATAGGAATCAAGATCTGTAGCTGCTACAGGGCTTTATAACATGTATTTCGAAAATAATAAGGCTTGAAAGTCAAAAGTTACTTCTTGATCCATGGGCTGCAGAATGTACATTGCATTAGCTGGCATGAAAACAACATTAATTTCATTGTACATTTCCATCAGAGCTTTTGGGTTACCAGTTGCATTGTCAATGAGCAATAATATTTTAAAGGAATCTTTTTGTTTGAGCAGTAGGTCTCAACAGTGGGCTGCAAAAGGATGTGTTGACATCCAACCTTTGTTGTTCCATTTACAGAGCACATAGGCAGAGTACTTAGCATAATTCTGAAGAGCCCTAGGATTTTAAGAATGTAAATGAGCATTGGCTTCAATTTATACTCACCAGCTGCATTACACCCTAACAGGAGACTCAGCCTGTCTTTTGAAGCTTTGAAGCCAGGCATTGACCTCCTCTCTAGATATGAGAATCCTAGATGGCCTCTTCTTCCAATATAAGACTGTTTTATCTACATTGAAAATCTGCTGAATAGTAACCATCTTCAGTAATTATCTTAGCTAGACTTTCTGGATTACTTGCTGCACCTTCTACATCAGCACTTGCTGTTCTACCTTGTACTTTAATGTTATGGAGACTGATTCTTTCTGTTATAGAGACAGCTTCTTTCCCCATGAACCACCTCTGCTAACTTTAAACTTTCCCCCCTGCAGCATCCTCACCTCTCTCAGCCTTCATTGAATGGAAGAGAGGTAGGGCCTTGCTCTAGATTAGCTTTGGGTTTAAAGGAATGTTGTGGCTGGTGAATGTCTATCCAGACCACTACAACTTTCTCCATATCAACAATAAGGCTATTTCACTTTTTATCTTTCATGTGCTCACTAGAGTAGCACTTTTAATTTCATTCAAGAATTTTTCTTTTGCATTCACTGCTTGGCTGGTTGGCACAAGAGGCCTAGCTTTCAGTCTGTTTTGGCTTTCAATGTGACTTTTTCACTAAGCTCAACCATTTCTAAGAATTGATTTAAAATGAGAGACGTGCAAGTCTTCTTTTCACTTGAACACTTAGAAGCCATTATAATGTTATTAAATGCCCTAATTTCAATATTGTGTCTCAGGGAATAGGGAGGTCAAGGAAAGGAGAAAGGACAGTCAGTGGAACAGTCAGAACATACACATTTACTACTGATTAAGAAATTCACTGTCATATGTTGGCAAAGTGCGTGGTGCCCCAAACAGCTACAATAATAACATTAAAGATCCCTGATCACAGATCACCATCACAAATATAATAATACTGAAAAAGTTTGAAGTATTGTGAGAATTACCAGAATGTGACACAGAGAAAGGAAGTGAACAAATGCTCTTGGAAAAATGGTGCCAATGGACTTACTGAATGTAGGGTTGCCACAAACCTTCAACTTGTAAACAACACAACATCTGCAAAGTGCAATGAAGCAAAGCACAATAAAATAAGGTGTGTCTGTATATTACATGGACACTGGTGGCCAAAACAAAATTCATTATGTATCTAAAAATAATAAAATGGTTTCATAAAACAGTCTATATATCAATATGCAATAGAAAGATTTTACTGTATTATTTAAATACTAGAGGCCTGGTGCACAGCATTCACACACAACATTCATGCACATCCCATTCGTAAGCCAGCAGGTGAGATCCCCCCAAGGGGTCCTTAGCGCTGCCTTGGAGGTGGGAGAGGCTCCTGCCACTGCGGCTGTGCTCACCAGCTGTGAGCCTGGCTTTTGGCTGAGTGGTGCTCCTCCTGTGGGAGTGCACTGACCACTAAGGGGCAGCTTCTGTGTTGAGTGTCTGCCCCCTGTGGTCAGTGCACATCATAGCAACTGGTTGTATTGCCATTTGGTCGATTTGCATATTAGTCTTTTAATACATAGGATAATATAGTAATAATAGCAACTTATATGTATAGTGTCTTATAGCTTATAATATAATACGTTCTTAAATTTTAAAGTGTAGTATTATTTAGTAGCCAGGCATTGACCTCCTAGTAGTTTTATTTATTTTTTTATATATTTTATTGATTTTTTTACAGAGAGGAAGGGAGAGAAATAGAGAGCCAGAAACATCGATGAGAGAGAAACATCGATCAGCTGCCTCCTGCACACCCCCTACTGGGGACGTGCCCACAACCAAGGTGCATGCCCTTGACCAGAATCAAACCTGGGACCCTCTAGTCCACAGGCCGACGCTCTATCCACTGAGCCAAACCAGTTAGGGCCTAGTAGTTTTATTTTATCAAAAATGTCTTCACATAGTTCACCTTTAAATCTTTTGACTTATATTAAAATAAGCTAAAATAAGCCTTCTTAAGTATATTTGTAATTGAAAAAATGTTCATCAAATAGCATTCTTTATTGTATTTCCTAATTATAATTTAAGTTACCATGAAAAACTTGAAAATACAGACATTTATTTTGTACATAAGCAAAAAGCCACATATTTTAAAATATCACAAAGTAGAATCAATATTTTTCAAATTTAAAGTAATTCTGATTCCTTAGTTTTAAATAAAAATAATACTTTTATATCTAAAATAATTTTTAAATATAATCAACAGATAAAAGATAAAAACAAATAAGAGGAGAAAAAAAGGATTAAACACAACATGAACCTCTACTAAGTTAATCTCGAGATAGCCAATTTCTAATCAATTGCATTAGAAAGTATTTAGCACCCACGGCTGCCTAAATCAATGAAAAGAAAGTATCTAAAAGATCTTAACTTCTTTAAGTCCTGATGGAAATAATCAAACTAACTCCTTGATTTTAGATAAGCAATCACAGTGTAATCATCAAATCTAAAAATAAAACTAAGGAGATAACTAATGTATTCTCTAGATTTCTGAATTCATATCCCAAAATATTAGACACTCAGAAATACTGTAGTAAATCTGATAAGATTAGCTTAATTAAAATAAATGTGGAATCCTGTGCTTGAATCAAAAACCTTGTGCAGGACAGACAAATATTATTTAACTAGTAGCCTGATGCATGAAATTTGTGCAAGAGTAGGCCTTCCTTCCCCTGGCTGCCAGCACCAGCTTCCCTCTGGCAACCAGGACCCAGGCTTCTCTCACAGCCCCCGTTTTATCCAGAAGGTCATCTGGAAGGATGTCCAGTCTAATTAGCATATTACACTTTTATTATTATAGATAACAGCCCCTTTGAAAAGATAGGTTTTGGTTGACTGAAAATTTAATGTGAATTAATAGTGTATTTGACTGCACTGCCAAAAGCGCTAATTTTATCTTTAGATGAATTAATACAGTATAGAACTTTAAAAGGAGAGGTGATAATCCTAGAAGGATGAGAGGGAAAAAAGCTAAGTCATGAGCAATTGTTGAAAGTATCAGTGATGCATATCCTGCAGAAAGAAAAGCTTCAAATAATAGGTTGTCAGCTACTAGAGGACAAAAAAGAGTGGAATAAGAGCAATGAGTTATAGTGATAAGAAGGTAAATTATAGCTCCATAAGCCAAAGGTATTTTTTTTAACTATTACAGCTATTTAAAAATGTTATAAAACATTTTGGGGTTGGGAAATGTGAGTGTCCAATTGGGAACTGTGAGGTTGAAGCTTGGAATAATGCAGGAGCTTTATTCACTAAACAGAATTTTAAACTATATCACTTTCCAAGTATAAGACTGAATAATCCTATTATTTCTAAAATATGGCCCACAGCATCAGTGTGGATCAATGTTCCAAAATTTCCAAACCAAAAATGCTAGATAGAAGCACGTTATACCTTTGTGGAAAATCTGGTCCTACCAATCAAAGATTATTCAACTGACTCCAAAGAAGTTGGTTCCTTGAGCAAAATCTGACAAGTAGAGTTCCAATTAGTAAATGGAAAGAGGCACTATATAATACCATAAAACTCTATTACGAATATGCAATTTCTAATCATATTTACTCTTTCTAAATTCCCCCAGATGTTAGCTTTTCAAAGAGCAGAGAACAACTATATCCTATATTAGTTTAGTCCTTTTAACCTAAACTACTGTATAATTAGAAACCATACTTTTTTTATTCAAAAACAGTTGAAGGGGATAAATTACACTAATATTGACAGCTACAAAGCCAGCTAAATAGGAAATGTGTTATAATAGGTTTCACAGTACTAAATCAAATTACTATGCTATTTCAGTATTTTCTTGGCATAACAAAATATAATTTATAGAAGTAAAATATGTTAGTAGGTTTGCCTTCCTTGATTGATTTCCCTAAATATTTTTGCATAATTAAATGTGTTTGAAAGCAGAATGGTTTGCAGATCAAAACACTGTCAGGTGCACAATCTATTCCTCTATCTTTTAACAGTACTCTTTTGATTATCCACAGTAATGTCCAGGAGAAATACCATGAAAGCTCCAAAACAACAGATTAGCCAAATTTAAAAAGCTTTAGTAAGTTTCTATTCTCCTCCCCAAAACACACACACACACACATGTTAACCTCTTCTATATCAGAAACTGTTGCCTTCAAGGTCTCTCAACTGAGTAGTAAGAAACCAAATTCTCTGCTGAACGTATTCATATATTCCCTAGCTAAAAGATACCATTCTCCTATTTCCCTTGAAGCTGAGTATTTTTCTTTGCCTGACCTTTGGCCAATAAGATACAAATTAAAGCTGGAAGTCTTACAAAGGGGGTAGATTCTTCCACGTTCCCTATCCTACTATCAGTCAGGAAGGTGGGTGTGATGACTGGAGTTGCAGCCTCCATCTTGAGCCATGATAATGAGATCACTTTAGGAATGCCAGTGCTCCCCTCACCCCCCAAAATTCATATGTTGAAACTCTAATTCCAAAGTTATGGTAATTGGAAGTGGGGCCTTTGGGAGATTAGCAGGTCACAAAGGTGGAGTCTTCATAAATGAGATGAGTGTCCTGACAAGAGAAGGCCAGAAAGCTAGCTAGCTTTCTTTCCTCCATGTGAGGATATAGGAGAAGTGCTCTACAAAATGAAACAGGGTCCTCACCAGAACCAGTCCATGGCACTATGATCTCAGACTTACAGCCTCCAAAACTGTGAGAAATAAATTTCTGTTCTTCTATAAACCACTCAGTCTATGGTACTTGGTTAGAGCAGCCACATGTAGTTAACTAAAACACCAGAATAAAAATGTGAAAGGAATACAGAACACTGCATAGAACTGCCATTTCAGCCTGGGATTCTCAACCTTCAGACTTCTTTCATTTAAGAGAAAATAAATTTTAATATTATTACTATTTGGGGTTTTAGTTATGTGTAACCTAATTAATTCCTAATTAGTAGGTGCTGATAAATCAGGCTTACTCTCCAGTTTTCTCATATAGGACTTCCACATAACTCTTCCCAAACTGCTGTTACTGCAGTGTCAAAGTGGTCGCTATGCAATACTTCTCTCAGTTTGCTTCTTTAGTGTATTTGATTCTGGTAATAACTCCCTCAGACTTAAAACATCAAATCACTCTCTACTCATTCTCCTCCATATCTTAAATCATTCCTTTATCTGAGCTTTTTTTCTTCCACCTACCCCTAAAATGTTGGCATTCCCTAAGATTACTTTATGGCCCTCTTCTCATTCTACATGTTTTCCTCAGACCTACTATGCCGGTCAATAGAAAACAGTTCATATTTATACCACCAAACCTTAATCTCCAACCAGAATTTGCTAAAAGCTCCAGATTGACTTATTCAACTATTTACTGAGGATAATCACCTGAATATCCTTCAGGCAACTTAAATACCACATTCCTCTTTGTTCCTCCTTTTAGTTAACAATACATATCAATTCAGCCGTCCAAATCAAAAACCTGATTGCCACCCTCAATTCCTTAATCTTGCCTGATATGCAATTACTAAGTATTCTAGATCTCATTGCCTATGGCTCATCTCTACTCTGGCAATGTCCTCATCATCACTTTCCCAGATTGCTGTAATAGGGTTAAAACTGGTCTTCCTTTCTCCTAACCTCACTTCTCTCTATAGGGAAGTCAAAAGATCATTAAAAAACATCAATCTTTTAAAGATGTTTCTATGCTCACTGGTGGGTCAGACCTATTGGATAAAGACCAGATACCCTAATGTGGCAAAGTGGTCTGCACAGATTTGACAACTGTCTCTTTCTACAAGCTCATCTATCTTAACCCACATAGCACACCCATGAAGAACCAGACTGAACAGTTCTGTGATTGGTAGTCTTTACACAGTTCCACTGCAAAGAATTCTCCCTTTCTGTTAAACCAGGAGAATGAATCTTCCTTCCTGAAGAGTCTAACCCCATGTTTATTAATTGTGAAACCTTTTCTGACCACCTCTTCTCTCAGTTTTCCTTCTCCTCTCTTTGTACCACCTTTTGTACCACTGTTATAGGAATTATGCAAATAAATGATTACAACAGAGTATCTAAGTTTTTCTTTTAGAATTTGAGACTTGGAAAAAATATTAATTATCTTTGCATTTCTTACCTGGTAGATATTAATAGAAAGAGAGAATGAAGAAAGGAGAAAGGGAAAGAGAAAGGAAAAGGGAAAGAAAAAAAAAGAAGGAAAGTCTGCTTGAATCCTCGCAACAAGTCAATGAGGAAAATTAAGACCTGGGAAGATGTTTAAATATATTTAAGATCACTCAGCAATTAATATGTAGGGTAAAAAGTATAATCATCCATCTCTCTCTCAAGTGTACTTTAGACTCAGCATAATTCCCTTCCTTTCAAGTCTACTCTCCTTTTTCCCAATTTTCAATTGTCTTCACTTTCTCTAACTGTAGCAGTGGATTTGTTTATAAAATTAATGTGTTCTCAAGGCATAAAAAATTAACCATCACATTTCCGGTTTCCAAACTGGCAAGTAAGGGTTTAGATGTCTTCATTCCATCCTAATAAATAAAAAGCTGAACAAACTGAAAAATCAACTCTTCTTATACCTGTAAAATCAAACCAGCAACCTAGCTATGTGCCTGGAATTGAACCTTTGGGTGTACAACCAACTAAGCCAGAGCCAAAAGTAACATTTTAAAAACTAATCCATGTATACTATGGACATTTAAATATTTCCTAATGATATTACAATCAAAAGGAAGTGTCAATAAAAGGAAACCCTATACAGGCAGAACCTGACTTGCAAATGTTGATCCTGCAAATCTGCTGCATCTGAGAAATTGAAGCCCTTGACTAGGCAGACTGCCAAGATCCCAGTTCCCTTTTGGGCAGCTACTGTTAAACAGAAGTTCCTTGTTCTGCCACATTAACTTATTCTACCCCACTTCTTTAATGCCAGCTTGACCATATCCCAATACTATTCCATCTCCCCTGAACTTCCATCCTTCCTTTCTAGGTGCCATAGATTTCCACCTCCAGAATGATCTTTCATACATGTGTATCCAGGTAATACTTCAACCATTTCCCTAACTGCCAGAAGTCCATAACTCCCTCCTGTCATAGCTGTAGTGGACACTCATTCTCCTCTGGTCATTGCCTCTACCACAGTAGGTGAAGAAATTTCTCACTGCCAAAGGGCTCAGAGAAGAAAGGGAAACACTCCATAGAGAGTATGGAAGTAGGGGGGGAGGGAGGGAAATAAAGGAACATTCTTCTGGTTATTGGAATTACCTACAAAGCTAACTAGAATCTCTAAATTTTATTTGAGCTTTTTTAAAAAAGTAATTGTTTATTTTTCAATTACAGTTGATGTACAATATTACATTAGTTTTAGGGTACGAGCCAGTGATTAGACATTTATATAACTTACAAAGTGATCACCGCAATAAAGCCAGTACCCATCTGACACTATATATAGTTATCAAAATACTATTGACTATATTCCCTATGCTCTAATTTACTTCCCCATGACCATTCTGTAACTACCAATTTGCACTTCTTAATCCCTTCACTTTTTTCACCCCTTTCCTCAACCCTTCTCCCAACTGTCAACTGGCAAAATGTTCTCTATTCTATGAGTTTGTTTCTGGTTTGCTTATTGCTTTTTTTTTAAATATTTCCACATATAAATTAAATCATATGGCATTTTTCTTTCTCCGACTTAATGAAATAAGCATACCTTCCAGGCCCATCCATGTTATTGCAGATGGCAAGAATTCATTTTTTAATGGCTGAGTAATATGGCAGTTGTCAGTCAGAGAACTTCTCACACTAAGGCTAAACCTTATACCCAAGCTCCAGTAACTGGGAATCAGAGCAGATAGTTACATAGTCTCACTGTTTACTACAACAGACAAGCTGGTCATTTTAATGAGGGATTTTTGTTGCCGCGCCCCCCCTTTCCCCCCCCAAATATCTTATTCAGTATTCTTTGTGTGGTGGCTACTTTATTAAAGTGGTCCAATATTTAATTAAGGATTAAATAGTAAATTGGTTTGCCCATTAAATTATAAAAACCTTCATTGTTTACAGAGCTTTTTAAAATTATGTAAATAATTGAATAGCTGTTTAAAAATTAGATTTAAAAGTGAGCTTTGAGGACACACAAGTTATTTCAAAGATATTAAGCCATGATAAAAGATATATACCACTAATGACAGAACATACATGTAGTGCCAGCAACCCAGGAGGATCCCCGAAGCTCAGGCAGGCATCCTAACCATAATTGCAGTGTCCATCAGATGAACGCAAAAAACTTGATAAAGTGAGTTCCTGGGCCAGGAGAACCACTTCAGGTTATGTGAGGAGGCTCAGAGGAAAACACAATACATATTTCCAGGAAAAGAAGTCAAAATCATTTTTTTTAATTCAGTTGTTTAAATTTAACTCCTCTTTCACTTGATTACTGAGTCTAAGTATTTGTCTTTATTTTCCTAGTAATAGAAAACACTAGATTTATTCATGTTTATTAAGGTTTCCTATTGAAAGAGAAAAAGGAGCCTAATAAAAATCAGTTCATTTCAGATTATCTTTCAGTTTAAATTGGTTTTGCTGTTGTTGTTTATCCACAGATCAAGAATTTGGTGCCAAGATTTTCCTTGTTTACATTGTTTCCAAAATGTAGATAAATCCTACATTTTGTTTCCTTATTTATTACATTTTTTCTGTGTAATAAATATAATGATGTACAGCTGAAAATAATTGCTACCTAAAATGAATAAATGCCAATAGTACCTAGCTATGGAGCTGTCCTACTGTTCGATATGTGTATAGAAACTGAGCTGAGGAGTGAGCAAACTCAAGCCATGCAAAAAGCCAGGCAATCTGAGCCAAGAGGTATGGTCACAGAGCAGCACTGTGATTGGGGATTCTCCTTCTTACTCATCTGGTACCCTGCTGTTCTCCTTTCTCAATCCTTCCACAGTGGTATACAATTCATGATAACAGGACAGTAAAAGGTATAGATGCTTTCACCATCTCTAGTTCACCAACTCCTATAAAAACTATAATCTTACATGTGCTTTCCAGTTACCTACTAATCTTATGAAATACTAGGGTCCAGTGCTCAAATTTGTACACCTTGAAAGGAACTGTGGGCCACAAGACTGTGGTGGGCACAGGGGCGGGTCTTGGCCCATCCTCCACGCCCTTGCTCAGCCCCGCTCACTGCACCCCGGTCCTCTATCCGATGGCAGCCTCACTCCCGCCACCACTGGCCCCACGCATTGACAGCACCATCCCCACTCGCACCCGCTGACAGCAGAAACAATTGGAACCAGCACCAGCAGCAGGTACGAGCAGCAGCTGCTGCTCTGATCGCCCCTCAGGAGCAGGGGGAGGTGGAGAAGTCCTCAGGGGCAATTAGGGCTGACAGCTGCCACTCGCAGCTGCTGATGGTGCCAACAGTGGGTGCGAGCAGGACCAGTGATGACAGTGGGTGCACTGGGCACTGGCAGCAGGTGCTAATGCTGGGTGAGACCACGGTGTGTGGGAGCAAAGAATTTTCAGTAACTACCAGAGGCTCGCCCCAATGACAGCAACCAGCACCCCACCTTGGTCTGGTCCCCCCACTCACCTGCTCCACCATCCCACCATGGCCCTCTAGTGGTCAGTGCACATCACAGCGACTGGTTGTTCAGTTGTTCCACCATTCGGTCTATTTACGTATTAGCCTATTTATTATATAGGATCATCACTAACTCCTCCTACTTTCCTGTCACACCACTATCTGTTTGGTTCGACCACTTACATTACATACAAACCACAGTTTTCTAATTTTTGCATATACATACAGATGCACACATGCACCCACAAATGCTTCATACACACACACAATTTAAAATTTTAAATGTTTGCTATCTTTTCCATTTTGGAAATTCTGAGTCAAATTTGAACTAGTTTCTTTTCTGCTGGACCACTCAGAACTCTTAATGTGCTAATTTATATTAAGAATTTGTTGACATAAACATAGTATGTCACATTTCCAAATATATGTGATTACAAAGACTTTTTTAATGCAACATTTTTTCACAGCACACTCCTTGAAAAACTCTTATCCAACCTACTCAAAACAATGTTATTTTATAATTTTTTTAGAAAATATGTATATTTGTATAAATTAGAAGACAAATATAAATATATATATAAAATAAATCTGAATATATGAATTTATTCTCTCATTCATTTACACACCCACCCCACTAGCCATTCAACAAAGATCATATACATGTATACAGTGCCTATATATGTGAGAGATAAAGAAACCTGGAATTATTTAACACACATTTTATCATTCTCTTATTAATCTCCCTATAAAATATTGGATTTTTAAAAAGCCACCTAATATGTTGAAATTATTAAAGAATCTATTAACAGAAAGAATAATTAACTGATTCTTCTTAGGAAATTATAAGTGGTAAACCAAGGAAATACTTACTTCACAAAATGCCATAGATATATTTTAAATTATATTTATTCTACACAATTATCAGAAGCAACTAAAATAAAAAATAATCAACTGATCTTCATAAGTCTAAAAAGTTTAAATGTACTTAAAATAACCCTATACATTAGAATGTAAAAACCATAAACACACTAAGACAATTAAATTTATCCTAATTAGATTTAACTAATCAGCAATTGTGTAAAACCAACTACTTAAAACCTTTGCTTCTTACATTGGAATTTTTGTTAAGTCAAGTCCTTCTTTTAGCTCCCTCATCTTATTCCAAGCTTTTCTTCTGTAAAACTATAGGAAAAAAATTTCAAAATTATTTGACCATAAATACTCATATCACATAAAATTTAAAAGTGGTCGAACATTCTAAGTTGGACATTTTGGAAACTAAACACACCTATAATGAGCATGAGCTATAATCTAGGAACGAAGTTACTTATTTTGAACTATTACTTATGGCTCCAGTCTCTACACTTTTGCTTGGGATACTGCTCTGTTCTTTTCCCTTCAACTATGACTGATCAACACAGCTTCCTGGAATTAGTTCAAGCCCCATTCTGTGCAGTTATTTTCAGACTAGTGGCCTGGTACACAGATTTGTGCACACTGAAAGGAATTAATTAGAAGAAATATTTTAATATTGCTATTCGTCCTTTCTCTAAAATAGAAGTGTCAACCAAATTCATGACCTACAATGACAGATCGAAACACATGGGTATGATTGGCACCAGTGAGAGCTTTATATGTATCGCACATACAAGAGTTAACTTAGCCTTTTATATGTATAGAACTAGAGGGGGGTGTCCCTCAGCCCAACCTGTCTCCTCTCACAGTCCAGGACCCCTCAGGGCTGGGAGGTGACCCAGCCATCAGGGGAAGGTGAGAACCCATCACACTTCTACTGCTGCCACTGCCTGCAGCACAAGCCTCGGCAGGCCCTGGTTACCTGAGTCTCAGGCGACCCTGGATGGCTGGGCAGCCACCATCTGAGGCTTGCCTGCACCTCAGGCCAGCCCTGGCCAGCTGGGGAGCTGAGGGGACTGGGTGCCACCATCTTGTGGCTGTGGGTGCTGCCATCTTTGAGGGTGGGGCAGTCAATTAGCATATTCCCTCCTTATTAGATAGGATAAACTTGCTTAATTAGACCTGCTTTCTTATGTAACTCAACTTTTTCCAGCCCAGTGAAGCACTCCATCTTCTCTTTCAGGTAACTGTCAGCAACATGGCAGTAAATATCAACATGAAGCAGATTATTATTGTAGATCATGCAGGGAGAACAAAGAATAAAATATTTAACTGCAGCAGTGTTTGAGTATATTCTGCACAGTGAGAAAACCTGAAGTCATTTTCAAGGTCCACCGTTTCTTATTTCTTTTCTGTTGGGTCAAGTTTCTAAGCTTTCTAAATCTCCATTTTTTGGCTAATGAAAAGAAAACAGAATTCCACTGAGTCTCCTATCTACCTACTCCAGGCCTTCTGTGAGGATCAAATGAGATGAGGCATGGGAAAATGCTTTACAGATATTTGGTTAAAGTGTGAAATGTTTCTACTAGGCTATAAAGCAAGTCATGTTCTGGGCTGAAGAAATTCCAAGGAGGCTAGTTGTTGCTAGGAAGAGGAAGTCGGGCATTGCTACATGACTTCATTACCTGGTGCCCACAGCAACTGTTTCTGGGCTGGGCTATGGGCCACAGTCTGCATTTTGCACCATGGAGTCTTGGCAGCGTCAGCTGCAATTTGGTGGGCTGTTGCTCCAAGGTGGTGGCAGGGCCTGTGTCTCACTTGGGGGGAGCCAAGTGTTGCTGTATGGACACCAGCTCCTTGGGGCTGTTTCTCTTTGCACATCACAGCAGCTCCTATGTTGGGCATCTGCCCCCTGGTGATCAGTGCATGTCATAACGGATGGTCAGACAGTTGGACACTAACCATGTTAGACTTTTATATATATAGATGATTCATCCCAACAGAGAGATATCTTTTGTCACCCACCTCAGAATGCACAGTATTTACATTACAGCCTGTATCACTTATAGCATGTATTGTTACATCTTATATGACTTTATACAACTAAACTTTTCACATATTACAGCTTTCTATCTCTCTATATACTGTAACCTTTGAAGACAAGAAACATTTTTTTCCCTTCTTTGAATCCTGCACTACATCTTCAACGGAGTAAGTAAATAAATTATTTCATAGAGTAATAAAGTTTCACAGGTGAATCTACGCATCTCTCATTTTATAGATAAAAAGAAAGCCTGGAAAGGTGAAATAACTTGCCCAAGGTTATTCGATTAGCTGAGAACTGAATACAGCAAAACCCAAGAGTGTAAATCGAATCTAGTGTTCTTCGCTTTAGCCCATGTTAAAAGAAAATATTATACTAAAATACACTTGTTCACTTTCCAGTTTTAATAAAAATTAAAAGCTAACATTTGTGTATAACAAGAGCTTTGCGTTGCCTCAGAATTACCATTTTCTTCAATATTAATCATTGGACCATCCTGAGAATGATGATGATGGTGATTATACATGTTATAATACTTTATGTATGTGATTTGGTCAAATGTCTACTGACCTAGAACAGCCTTTATTTTGTGTAAACTTCTTCCTTTAAAACCAGGATACAAGGGTTGGAGGTGTGGAAGGGGGGAGATTCAATTAAACTAAATAGGTCTGTTCCTGAAGTTCTAGTAATTCAGGATTTTACCTAAATAAGAGCAAAGAGTTCCTTGTCTCCCTCTGAATCTTCCTGTCCAAGATGTCTTCTCCCCATTGGTTTATGAAATAACATTTTTAAAAACCAGCTCTTTGATAGTCTGATTAACCTAGACTTACTTTCCTTCAGAGACTCATCTATCATCTGCCTAAGTCCTTGAGGGGAGTGGGGCCACTTAGACACACAGGAGAACAGCTGGAACATGAGGTGACATGCAGATTTACTTTAAGAGATGAGCCCCAAGAGAAGTGCTTAGTTCTCAGCTAACTGTGCATTCTAACGTACGAAAATTCCAAGGAAATAAAAAATATGGGTATTTCCACAAACTAATCATTAGACAACTCTATTGCTCTAAAAACGAGCACAGGGATAGTTCTGTCAAAAATGCCTTCCACTATCATTAAATTAATTTCATCTGAGGTAACAGAGCAGTGAATATCCAATGAGGAGTTTCCATTAAGTTGATGAAAATAAAAGTCATCTTTTCCTCATCTCCAGTCAGACTTTGTCTTTTAAATTATTAATTATTATATATTTTTTTATTTTCCCATCAGGCTTTTATTATAAAAAAGGTTTCAGAGCATCCTGGACATGCCCTCCAGCCCAGGCCCTGCACTGGCTGGGTCTGCTGCGGAGGAGTCAGTGAGCAGAGGGTCACTTGTGACAGAAACAGAATGGGTGGTTTTCTCAGGGTGGCGAGGGGCTGCCTTCCTCTGGAATAGTCATTTCCAGTGTTGCTTTGGGAGCCCTGCGGTCCCAGACACAGGTCCTCAGCACACAGCTGCAGCTATTCACAACCAGCACATAATATATAAAAGCTTTCTTAAAATAACAAAAAGTGCCCAGACAGCATGGCTCAATGGTTGTGTGTCAGCATATGAACCAGGAGGTCATGGTTTGATTTCCGGACAGGGTACAAGCCCAGGTTTCGGGCTCAATCCCCAGTGTGGCGCATGCAGGGGGCACCCAATCAATGATTCTCTCTCATCAATTATATATATATATATTTAAAGTAGCACTATCTTTAGAAACACTTCCAGTAAGATCAAGTAGCCTAGCTACACCTTTGGTGCAACTTAGCCCTTCGCCCCCAAGACCAGGATTTAATCCAGGACCAAACCTGCAGCCCTGGTATATCAGGATGATGCTCTAACCAACTGAGCTACCTAACCTGCCAGGGTTCCAGTCATAGTTACTAGAAGGTAAGTGTTATGGGTTAAATAGTCCTCCACTTCCTCCCACAAAAGATGTGTTAGAGTCCTAGTCTCTAACATCTCAGAAATGTGACCTTATTTGGAAACAAGGTATTGCAGATGTAATTCATTAAGATGAGGTCATACTGGAGTAGGGTGGGCCCCATATGACTGGTGTCCTTATAAGAAATTTGGACAGAAAAACAAGTATAGAGGGAAGATGATGTGACGAGGCACCAGGAGAAGACAAAGAGAGGCCTGGACACACCCTTCTCTCATAGCCCTCAGAAGGAACAAATCCTGCCATCCCTATGATTTCAGACTTTTAGCCCTGCCTTCAGAACTATGTGATGATAAATTTCTGTTAAGTCACCTATTTTGTGATACTTTGTTACAGCATCCCTAGCAAAGTAATACAATAACTAAGAAATTTTTTAAAGTGTTTATAAAAAAAATGCAAAATAGCAAAATTCAAAAGTCCTAGTCCAGTTTTAAATTCATAACTTTTGGCATAAATCTCTGCCTATGCCTCTTTCAAGTTGTTGTGAGAATAGGACATAATAATGTGTGGGAAAGTTCTCAGAAATATACAAAGTAACAGAAGATTTCAGGTTAAAAAAAAACAGCAAGAAATACAAAAAAGGTCTAGGTGATCACCACATATTTTCCTCAGAAATGAGAAGCTAATGAGTTCAGATGTTTAATCAAAAACTGAACTCTGTATCTGTTAAGTTTCAAAACTGAAATTCCCCACTAAAATACAAAGAAACAAAGAAAGAAAAACACTCAAATTCATAGCTCGTATAATGATTAATTCATCTAACGTTTGTTTAGAATCTACTATATTCCAGAAACTGTATTTAGATCTTATAGATGCAGAGCTCAAAGACATGCCCTGACTTTGAGAAACTCTCTCTATACAGCAAAGGGCACAGGAGGGTGATTACACACAAATTCACGTAAGCTATGGCAGAGTGTACGAAGTACAATACGGCAGATACCTACATTTGTAACAATATTTTCATAGAAAATGTTTAATTTTCTGGAATTGATAATGCTTTAGACAACATATATAGCAATACTTCAATGAATTCATTGGAAAGTTGTTCAATTCTCCTTAACGCTTTTGACCACTGCTTCATGTTAGAAAACCTCACCTTTCACATTTCTTTAATACAGGCTTAAACAGATATTGGTGTTCTTTTTTCTTTAAATTTGCCACATTTGTATTATCATATTCTGATGCAGAGGAAAAGAATTATAGGTTACACTAACAAACTGGATATTTATCTTATAAGAGAAAACCAAAAAATTAGTATTTCAATCCTTACTGAAAAGCCTTCTAAATATTCCCATTCTTCTGTAGTTTGTATGGATGGGCAGGGTATTCCAACTAGAGGAGTCTTTGATGTCTAAGGACTTTCCAAGTCCTAAGGAGTTAGCTGAATATTAGTGATCCAGGTATGATCCTTTAAATACTGAAGGAACAGTATACTGTGTTAATCTGTACCCCTGCATGGAGGATAGCTAGGAGAGGGAGGGGCTAAAAGTCAATTTAAAGGCAATTAAATCCACAAGAAAAACACTTTTATTGTAAATTGCTTTTATTTTTTAAGAAAAATAATTTGTGAGATAATGGATCCATTTGAAATCTAAGTTAAATGTTGATGATGAATAGTTTGATCAAAGAGGCAAACTACACAGGAATGTAAAAGTAAGCATCAAACAGTAAAATGACTTAAAAAGTCTTTATCACCCTCCTTGTTTATTTACGTCTATAAAAACTTGAAGCTATATTTGCAAAGGCTAAAACACAAAGCAGATAATCTCTCAATGGAAAACTACGTTGACACTATTAGGATCTGGAAGTTGCAAAGCAGCAGAAGTAATCATTCCCATTTTCTGGAAGTTTAAAATTTAGTGAGAGCTCTGGCCGGTGTGGTTCAGCTGGTTGAAGTGCCTTCCCATACACTGAAAGGTGGTGGGTTAGATTCCCAACTGGGGCTCATCAGTGTTTCACTCTCTTTCTCTCCCGCTTCCTCTCTCTCTAAAAATCACTAGAAACATATCCTTGGGTGAGGATTAAAGAAAATATATATATATTAAGACTACTACTCATGGGTTAGTCACAGCAGCAGAACATGGAGCTCCAGCCCCCATCCTATTTAATATTTTAGATTGGCTTGAGAATCACAAGATATAAAAATATTCCCAAATGTCTCTCAACTTTTGGAGAACTCTTCCAACTAAGACAACAAACAATGGAATTTTCTAACAGATTGTGGTACAGATAAGATGTTTTTGTTTCGTGAATCATTGTAACATATCAAATACCTTAGTAAAAATGAAATCAAATATTGCCTAGGTTCACTGATGAAAAATGGACAACTGGTCCAACAAAATCTGACTCTACGCCCATGGATATCACTTTCTTTTTAGGGTTTTTATTTTTTTTTAATATATTTTATTGATTTTTTTACAGAGAGGAAGGGAGAGGGATAGAGAGTTAGAAACATCGATGAGAGAGAAACATCAATCAGCTGCCTCCTGCATACCCCCCACTGGGGATGTGCCCGCAACCTAGGTACATGCCCTTGACTGGAATCGAACCTGGGACCCTTCAGTCTGCAGGCCGACGTTCTATCCACTAAGCCAAACCGGTTCTGGCATTTTTTTAGGGTTTTTATATAGTCCCAGTGCTATGCCTCCACACTGGCCCATCTGGACATTCTAATCCTCATTAAAAAGTTATAGTCTGAACACCGAAAAAATACAACTCTTCCTTCCCTCAGTTCTCCGGACTGTTGACACATTCATTCAAGTATTCACTCAACAGACATTCACTACACAGATAATGTATGCCAAGTCCTATATTATTTATTGGAGCTTTCAAATGTTAATAGAAAATAAAAGAAAATGAACAACAAAAATAATATAAAATATCCTGGCTTACATTCTAATTAATCATTAGGATCTTACTAGAGTTAGCAGGTACCCATGGCATGAAGGGCTTGTCAGAAATATGGCTAAGATAACTATACCACAGCCCTCCAAAGCTGACAGGTAACTGTAGAGGCACACTGTCAGCTCCTTGCTTTCTAGTTTAAAGGTCAAGCTCCCTACTGTCTTTGTCATGATTTCCCTCTCCCCACATCAAGGCCAAGAGAGTGATTGTAACCCTGCCACTTAATTCTCACTTTTGGACTAGAAGACCTACCTTTTCTTCCTATTTAACAACGACAACACTCTCTCACAAGAATGGCACACCTTACTGAGCAGAAGCAGTGGAGAAATGAGAGGAGGAAGGGCAAGGCTAGAGGGCAGGACAACGGGCTTCCATCAGTGGTTGGCAAACCCTTTTATTATTTTTTTCTTTATCTAATTGACATTTATTATAGCACAAGTAACCAAACAATGACAGAATATAGGTAATTCTCAAGTGTATACATAGAAAATCCACTAAGATATACCATATGCTGGGCCATCAAACAAGTCTCAAAACACTTCAAAGAATAGAAATTATACAAATGATTTTCTCTGATTACAATAGAATTAAACTAAAAACAGAAAAAAAATCAGAAAAATCCCCAATACCTGGAAAAACAATCATTTCAAAATAAACTGTTTTTCAAAGAAAAATGGCAGAGGTAATCAGAAAAAATGAAACACACTGTATCAAAATTTGTGAGATGCAAATAAAACAATACTGAGAAATAATTTTATAGCATTAAAAACTTACATTGCCAACATTTTCATATTTACAAAATTAATTATCTTATCTTTCACCCTAAGAAGATAGGAAACAATCCAAAGTATAAGGAAGCAAGCAATAAAAACTTTAAATCAATGAAATAAAAAATACACAATAGAGGAAAATCAATGAAACCATAAGCTTCTGGTTTAAAAAGATTTATATAAATGATAAACCTCTAGCTAGACTAATGAAGAAAAAAATATTTTTGTATCAATAACAAAATAGGATGTCACTGAACATTTTCTAGAAAATTAAACAGACAATAATGAATTATGAATAATTTCCCTGCTGACAAAATTTGACAACTTGAGTTAAATTTATATTTTTGCTTGACAATCTAATAAAAGAGAAATATGCAAATTGACCATCACTCCAAGACTCCTAAGCCACGCCCAACAACCAAGCCACACCCCTAGCCAATCATAACAGCTGTATGCAAATTAACCCAGCCAAGATGGAGGCCGGCAGCCACGGAGCTAGAGTAAACAGGAGGCTTCCATTTGCAACTGCCTGCCTAGGCTGGCTGAGCCTCTGCTCACGGCAACAATGTTTCAATTATAGAAGCCATGGAGCTGAAGCAAACAGGAGGCTTCGTAACCTGCCTAGGCCTCCGCTCAAGGTAACAAAGTTTCAATTATAGAAGATAAATAAGCCCCAGAAACCTGATTCCAGCCAGCCTTGCTGGGACCTTGGGTCAATGGGAGCTATGGGAAGCCTGAAAAAGGCCCTCAGCTCCCCACCCAGGCTAGCCACACCCCCATGGGGTGAGGGTCCCCACTGGGGGGCTTAGCCAGCCTGCAAACAGCCATTAGCCCCTTACCCAGGCTTGCCAGGCATGCCAGCAGGTGGACATCCCCCAAGAGGTCCCACACTGTGAGAGGGCACAGGCCGGGCTGAGGGACACTCCCCCCACAAGTGCACAAATTTTTGTGCACCGGGCCCCTAGGATTATAGATATATCCTATTTTCTCCCCCTTGACTCCTCTCCACCCAGACCCTACCACTCACCCCCAGGCCTTCACCCCTCTATTGCCCATGTCCATGGGCTATTTATATACATATACCATACAAGTTATTTTTTTTCTCTCTCCTCATCCCCCCCCCTACCCCACATTGATATCTGTACGCTCTATACCTCCATGTTTTAGGTCTTATTTTGTTGGTCAATTTACTTTGTTCATTAGATTCCACAAACAAGTGAGATCATGTTGTATTTGCCTTTCTCTGGCTGGCTTATTTCATTTAGCATAATAGTCTCCATGTCAGTTGTCAGAAAAATGGTGGCGGTTTAGGCAGACGTATACAGTGCCTTGTCCCAGAGCAGATAGGGAAAGCAGCTGAAACGAGTAGCTTCCAGACCGAATTGGCAGTGGAGATCGAGCTGGGAGACAGCCTACAGCTGGAGAAGACAGAAGACTCCTGACAGAGGTAAATTCAAGGCTTTGGGAAAGATATTTTACCAGACCTTAGCCCTGAGGATCGGAAAGGCTCCGCACGGCACTGGCGCCGGCACCCAGCCGCGTCTCCCGAGACCGGCGGCGCAGCGGAAAGAGGGTCCGTGGAACTGCTGGTCGGCAGGGGATTCTCGATCCGGC
>PVJC01015089.1:0-24359 GCA_004026665.1 Murina feae
AGGACAGGCCCCCAGCAGGTAGACACACACAGGAGGACTGCTCCGAGCCTCAGATGCGGCTGGGGGCAGGTCTCCAGTGGTGACACACACACATACATACACACACAAGGCGCCTTGCATACTGGGGCCATCATAGGACATCCACTGAGGGGTCCCAGACTGTGAGAGGGCACAGGCCGGGCTCTGGGACTCCCTTCACCCCGAGTGCACAAATTTTTGTGCACCGGGCCCCTAGTTGGTTAATAAGATTATATAGGCTTCAAGTGTACAATTCTATGATATATAATGTGTATATTGCATTGTATGTCCATCACCCAAAGTTAAATAATCTACTGTCCTCATATATATGACCTTTATCCCCTTTTCTCTGGTAACCACCATTCTGTTGTCTGTGTTTATGAGTTTCAGTTTTATATTGCATACTAGGGGCCCGGTGCACAAAAATTTGTGCACTCCGGAGTTCCATCAGCCCGACCTGTGCCCTCTCACAGTCTGGGACCCCTCTGGGGATGTGCACCTGTTGGTGTGCCTGGTCATCCTGGGTGAGGGGCTGATGGCTGTTTGCAGGTTGGCCAAGCCCCCCAGTGGGGTCCCTCACCCTATTGCGGTGTGGCCAGCCTGGGTGATTGGCTGAGGGGCACTTTTAGGCTTTCAGACTGCCCACAGTCCCTTCATGTTTTGGGTCCCTACTGGGGTACCTGGCCAGCCTGGGTGAGGGGATGATGGCTGTCTGCAGGCTGGCCAAGCCCTCCAGTGGGGTCCCTCATCCCATTGGGGTGTGGCCAACCTGACAGGTTAAGGGGCACTTTCAGGCTTTCAGGCTGCCCACAGTCACTTTAGGTTTTGGGTCCCTACTGGGGTACCTGGCCACTATGGGTGAGGGGCTGATGGCTGTTTGCAGGCTGGCCAAGCCCCCCCCAGTAACATTCCTCACCCATTGGGTTGTGGCCAGCATGGGTGAGTGGCTGATGGCTGTTTGCAGAATTTCAGGTTGCCCACAGGTCCCATTGACCCAATGTCCCAGCACGGCTGGCTGGAAGCAGGTTTCTGGGGTTTGTTTATCTTTTATAATTGATACACTGTTCTTTTAAGCCGGGGCCTAGGCATTAATGAAACCTCCTCTGCTTCAGCTCTGGCTTCCATAATGAAACAATGTTTAATTAGAAGTCAGGCCAGGCCTGCTGTTTGCTTCAGCTCCTAGGACTGAGACATTTGTTGCAAATATGATGTTGACTGGAGCAGAGAGAAGCCCAGGCGGCCCCACAAACAGCTTCACTCCTGCTGCAATGGACGCTGCCTGTTTACTCAGCTCCCTGAGTGCCAGCCTCCATGTTGGCTGGATTAATTTGCATACAGTTGCTTTGATTGTCTGGCGGGCGTGGCTTAGGCATCCTGAAGGGATGGTCAATTTGCATATTATTATAGAAAATATTATTATATTTTATTATATAGGATATGAATGAAATAAAATGGTTTCTAGCTTTGAGAATATTATGTTAAGTGAAATAAGTTCAGTCAGAAAAACTATAAGGGAAACTCTCCTTTTGTTGTTGTTACTCCTCACTGGAGCATATTTTTCCCCCATTGATTTCTTTAGAGAGAGTGGAAGGAAGGCAAAGAGCAAGAGAAACATTAATGTGAAAAAGACACAGCGATTGGTTGCTTCCTGCACCAGAGCCAGGGATTGAACCTGCCACCCAGGTACTTGCTCTTGACCAGGAATTGAACCCACAACCCTTTGGTGCACAGGTTGTCACTCTAACCACTGAGCACACTAGCCATGACAAAACTTTGTTGTCAAAGGATATTTATACCATGCTAACAGCACTAGTGTGTTATCATTCTCCGGGTCAAAGAAATTGCATCTTAATCACTTGAACTGGCCAACGTGGTAAGCCCCCAGTACAATGCTAGAAAGAGACAGATCTCACTCTCTCAAATTCTTTAAAGGCTTAGCATGGACCAATGCAATTAGTATGTATTTCAAAATTAAATACCACCAGATTACCAAGGTCACATCTTCAACTAGTTTACATTTAAATTAGTGATTTCTGGATGAAATTCAAGGATACAGCAACATACATAAGACCTCACTGTTGATTAGTAACTCTAACAGCTAGTCAGATTCACTTCTTTTTTAAAATTTTTATTTATTTATTTTATTTTTTATTACATACAGTTTTACAAAGATTCGTACATATATCTCTTTTTTCCCCTGCCCTTCCCCCGCCTCCCCTACCCCCCAGTGTTTTGTGTCCATTGGTTATGCTTAAATGCATGCATAAAAGTCCCTTGGCTGATTTGTTACCACCCCCCCACCAACCCTCCTGTCCTTGTTGCTGTAATTTGACAGTCTATTTGATGCTGCTCTGCCTCTGTATCTATTTTTGTTCATCAGTTTATAATGGTTATTATTATCCATAGATGATTGAGGACATGTGGTATTTTTCTTTCATTGACTGGCTTATTTCACTTAGCATTATGTTCTCCAGCTCCATCCATGCTGCTGCAAATACTAAGAACTCCTTCCTTTTTACAGCAGCATAGTATTCCATTGTATAGATGTACCACAGTTTTCTAATCCATTCATCTGCTGATGGGCACTTAGGCTGTTTCCAAATTTTAGCTATGGTAAATTGTGCTGCTATGAACATAGGGATGCATATGTCCTTTCTGATTGGTGTTTCTGTTTTTTTAGGATATATTCCCAGAAGTGGGATCACAGGGTCAAAAGGGAGATCCATGTTTAATTTTTTGAGGAAACTCCATACTGTTCTCCACAGTGGCTGCACCAGTCTGCATCCCCACCAGCAGTGCACGAGTGTTCCTTTTTCTCCGCTTTCTCTCCAGCACTTGTCAGTTTGTTGATTTGTTGATGATAGCCATTCTGACAGGTGTGAGATGGTACCTCATTGTTGTTTTGATTTGCATCTCTCTGATGATTAGTGACTTTGAGCATGTTTTCATATGTCTTTTGGCTTTCTGAATGTCCTCTTTTGAGAAGTGTCTATTTAGGTCCTTTGCCCATTTTTTGATTGGATTGTTTGTCTTCTTTTTGTTAACTTGTATGAGTTCATAAATGTTGGAGATTAAACCTTTATCAGTGCTAACATTGGCAAATATGTTCTCCCATGTAGTGGGTTTTCTTGTTTTTGGTTTTTTTTTTGCTGATGATTTCTTTTGCTGTGCAGAAGCTTTTTATTTTGATGTAGTCCCATTTGTTTATTTTCTCTTTAGTTTCCAATGCCCTAGGGGCTGTGTTGGTGAAGAAACCGCTTAGGCATATGTCTGAGATTTTGTTGCCTTTGTATTCCTCTAGTATTTTTATGGTTTCCCGTTTTACATTTAAGTCATTTATCCATTTTGAGTTTATTTTTGTGTATGGTGTAAGTTGGTGGTCTAGTTTCATTTTTTTGCATGTATCTGTCCAAGTATCCCAGCACCATTTATTGAAGAGACTGTCTTGATTCCATTGTATGTTCTTGCCTCCTTTGTCAAATATTAATTGAGCATATTGGTTCGGGCCGATTTCTGGGTTCTCTATTCTATTCCATTGATCTATATGTCTATTCTTGTGCCAGTACCATGCAGTTTTGAGAACAGTGGCTTTATAATACAGCTTGATATCTGGTATTGAGATCCCTCCTACTTTGTTCTTCTTTCTCAGGATCGCTGCAGCTATTCGGGGTCTTTTTTTTTATTCCAGATGAATTTTTGGAGAGTTCGTTCTAGGTCTGTAAAATATGCCATTGGCATTTTAATGGGGATTGTGTTGAATTTATAAATTGCTTTAGGTAGTATTGACATTTTAATGATATTGATTCTACCAATCCATGAACATGGTATGTTCTTCCATCTGTTTATGTCTTCCTCTATCTCTTTTTTCAACATCCTGTAGTTTTCTGAGTAGAGGTCTTTTACCTCTTTAGTTCACTTCTTGATGCTTAGCATCAATTGTACATAGTGATATTTCTGTACTTGCCAATTCCTAAAAGGAATGAATCCTTTTGGGGCATAAAATTTGAAAACAAGTGTTTAGAAACATAGTCTGGCAACACTTTCTAGAATGTTAGGAAAACATAGAAAGATCAAAAGTGCAAAATAGATCAATGATATAAGCCATGAATTAAGGAAGAGAAGAGGCAGCTGAAAAATCTCAGGGACAAAAGATCAATGGGACTTGAAGGGTGGATTGGATCTGGGGCACAAAAACTGGGAGTAAATAAAGATGACTCCTAAACTTTTATTTAGGGCATCGAGATATAGAACTGGAGAAAGACAATCATTTAGAATCATATGGAAGGAACAGGAAGATGAGTTATTTGAGGGGATGGATTGGGTTTTAAATATATTCATTTATTTCTCAAATTTTGTTGAGCTTCCACTGTGTGTCAGACATTGTTCTGTGCTCTAGGCATGGTGGGAAACAAGAGCAGTTTCCTATCCTCAGGGCATTTATATTCCCCTGGGGAGAGGCAGATTGCAAACATGCAAGCAAGTAACACAATTTCTGACAATAACTCATAAATGCTATGAAGAAATAAACCAGGAAATAGGATAGAGAGTGAATGTGAGTTACAGGGAAGGTGGTGACCATGTTACCTCAGGAGGTCAGGGAAAACCTGGACCTGGATGTTGACAATGAGCTAGTGAGGGAGCATGTGGGGAAGGCTTTCCAGGCAGAGGGAACAGCAGGAGATGCGGCCTCGAGGAGAAAACTAGCTTTACATGTTTGAAAGCTGGAGATGAGAGAGACATGTAACTCACATTCACTCTCTATCCTATTTCCTGGTTTATTTATGATAGTGATGGGGCATCATTGGAAAATGTTAAATAAGAAAACGATTAGCATCTGATTTAAAAATCACTTATTTGCCTTGGCCAGTTTGACTCAGTGGATAGAGCGTTGGCCCACGGACTGAAGAGTCCCGGGTTTGATTCCTTTCAAGTTCATATACCTTGGTTGCAGGTTCCCTGTCCCTGGTTAGGTGCATGTAGGAGGTAACCAATCAATGAGTCTCTCACATGGATGTTTCTCTGTCTCCCTCTCCCTTCCACTCTCTCTAAAAATCCATGGAAGAGTGTCCTTGGGTGAGGATTAACAAAACAAACAAAAAAATCACTTATTTGCAATATGTAAATGTATTAAATCAACATGTTCTACACCTTACACTTACACAATGTTATGTCAATTATATCTGAATTAGAGGCCCAGTGCATGAAATTCGTGCATGTGTGTGTGCGTGTGTGTGTCCCTCAGCCCAGGCTGCACCCTCGCCAATCTGGGACTCCTTGCGGGATGTTCGACTGCCCATTTAGACCTGATCCCAGTGGGCACAGTGGGAATAGGCCTAAATGGGCAGTCAGACATCCCTCTCACAATCCAAGACTGTTGGCACCCAACCACTCGCCTGCCTAATTGCCCCTAAGCACTTCTGCCCACCAGCCTTTTAACCCCCTAACCACTCCCCTGCCAGCCTGATCAATGCCTAACTTCTCCCCTGCCAACCTGATTGCCCCTAACTGCCTCTGCTGGAGGCCTGGTTGCCCCAAATTGCCCTTCCCTGCAGGCCTGGTCACCCCTAAACTCTCCTCCCCTGCATGGCAGGTCCCCCAAACTTCCCTCCACTGCAGGCCTGGGTTCCCTCCCAACTGTCCTCCCCTGCATGGCTGGTTACCCCAACTGCCCTCCCCAACAGGCCTGGTCCCCCCATCTGCCCTCCCCTGCCAGCCTGGTCACCACTAACTATCCTCCACTGCTGGCCTGGTTGTCCCTAATTGTCCTCCCCTGCAGGTCTGGTTGCCCCCAACTGGCTTCCCCTGGTGGCCTGATCACTCTTAACTGCCCTCCCTTACCAGCCTGGTCACACCTAACTGCCCTCTCCTGCAGGGCTGGTCATCCCCAACTCTTCTCCCTACAGGCCTGGTCCCTCCAACTGTCCTCCCCTACAGGCCTGGTCCCCCATCTCCCCTCCCCTGCAGGCCTGGTCCTTCCCAGCTGCCCTCCCCTGCAGGCCTGGTCCCCCCCAACTGCCTTCCCCTGCAGGCCTGGTTCCTCCCAATTCTTCCCCCGCCCTGCATGGCTGGTTTCCCCTAACTGTCCTCTACTACAGGCCTGGTTGCCCCAACTTCCCTCCCCTGCGGGCTTGGTCCTCCCCAACTGCCTTCCTCTGTAGGCCTAGTCTCCCCCAACTGCCCTTCCCTGCAGGCCATCTTGTTGTGACCATCCTTGACCACATGGGGGTAGCCATCTTGTGTGTTGGAGTGATGGCCAATTTGCATATTACGTTTTTATCATATAGGATAAGGCCAGGGAAGAAAAGATCACTCTGGCTTCTCTGTGGAGGTGAGAGACCAGTTTAGGAAGACATTGCAGGATTCTGCATAAGAGAGGCTGGTCTGGATTACGGTGCCAACACCATAGGAGTTGAGAACTGCCTTGTCAGTGGGTATTTTGACAGAAGACCAGCTGATGGATTCAAGGTGGGATGTCAGGAAAAGGGAGTCATCATGAAAGAGTAGTACCTACAGACCCCAGAGAGAGACAAGATGAGAGACACTGAGAGGGAAGTAGAGAGAGGCACACATGAATTTGAGAGAGAGCAAAAGAAAAGATATTCAAGATGAGGTATTTTCTAGGTATCTAGAAATATATGCTAGAATTGAGGTAAAAGGTTCAGACTGGAGATGTAATTCTGAGACTTATTCGCCTAAATATGATGGTTAAAATCTTCATGCATTCCAGGAGACTAAGCAGAGAGTGGAAAAAGCAAGTCATGCTAAAGGGAATATTCTTTAGAAACTAGCAGGAGGAAGGAAAGTCACAGGGCCATTCAGAGAGACACATAGCAGAACAGGGAGAGAGCCAAGTGTACTGAAGCTGCACGAGAACAGGGTCTGACTCTCAGATGACTTTGTTCACTAATAATGCCCAGCACAGGGTCTTATTTGTTGTTCTGTTTAATCTGTGACCCAAGAGGAAGGTTCAAAGGCCTTAATGTTCCAGGAAGAGGAAATCTTAGAAAAGGCCGATTTATTTCTTAAAAGGAATTCTTGGCAATCATTGAAAATGAATTGATTAAAATAGCAATGAGATATGGTTACATACCTACTGGAATGCCAAAACCCAGTATATTGACAACATTAAATGCTGACTAGATTGTGAAGCAAAACGAACTCTCATTCATGGTTAGTAGGAATGCAAACTGGTTCAGCCACTTTGGAAGACAGTTTGAAGCTTCTTACAAAACTAAACACACACTTATAATCCTTGGTATTAATCTAAAGGAAGTGAAAAGTTATGTCCACCCAAAACCCTAAACATGTAAGTTTATTGTGGATTTATTCATAATAACCCAAACTTAGAAGCAGCCAAGATGTCTTTTAGTAGGTGAATGGATACATATATTGACATCCAGACTATAACATATTACTCAGCACTAAAAATAAATGAGTTGTTGCCCTGGACAGTATTCTCAGTGGTAGAGCATCGCCCACAGACATAAGGGTTGCAGGTTTGATTCCTGGTCAAGCGTACTTAACGGAGTTGCAGGTGTGACCTCCAGCCTGGTTGGGGCACGTGTGGAAAGCAACCAATCTCTCTCACACTGATGTTTCTCTCTCTCACTTTTTTTCTCCTCTCACTTCCTTTCCATTCTCTCTGAAATTCAAGGGAAAAAATATCCTCAGGTGAGAATTAACAAATAAAAACAAACAAACAAATAAACAAACAAGCTGTCAAGCCATGAAAAGCCATAGAGAACTCTTAAATGCACATTACTAGATTAAAGAAGCCAATCTGAGAAAGCTATATACCATGAAATTCCAACTTTATGACATTCTGGAAAGGCAAACTATGGAGACAGTGAAAAGATGGGTGGTTTCCAGGAGTTGCGGGGAGAGGGAAGTAAATGGGGCATGGAGGGTTTGGGCAGTGAAACTGTTCTGTATGACACTACACTGGTGGATCCATGTCATCAGACATTTGTCAAGACCCATATAATGTGCAACACCACGGATGAACCCTAATGTAAACTATGGGCTGTGGGTGGTTATGATATGTCAGTGCAGGTTCATCAGTTGTAACAAATGTACCACCTTGGTGAAAACCATTGACAATGGGGAGGTGGTGCGTGGGGTGGGGAGGGTACATGGAGACCTCTACTTTCTGCTCAATTTTTCTGTTAACCTAAAACTGCTCTTTTTAGTTTATTAATTTTTAAAAATAGAACCATTAGAGTGGTGTGGCCCAAGTCAAAGGCAAGGGACTCAGCCGCAGCCCGGCAGTGAGATGAGCATGGCTGTTGCTTTGTCAGCTGAACTCCGTGCTTCCAGTTTTCCAAACCTCAGGCCTCTTCATTCCCTTTTCTCTCATAATCCTCATCCAGTCCATGAGCACAAACTGTTGGCTGTGCCTTTAGATATATCGAGAAGCTAATCCCCTCACCCATTTCCATGATCTTCTTCCTACATTGTTGTAATAGCCTTCTGACCAGACCTGTGTCCCATCTTGTCTCCTTGGGGGATTTTCAATACAGGAACTGAGGGATCCTATTAAAGACAGAGATGAAAGCCCATCCTCCACTTGCAATCCAGAAATGGGGACATCTCACTCAGAGCAAAGCCCACATCCTCTCATGGCCTAAGAGGCCCCATATTGTGCAGCCCCTCTCTTCCTCTCCCTCTCAGCCTCCCCTCTGCTCCTGGCCTTCTTCCCCCAACTCCACCCACACCACCTCCCTGTGCCCTGGAGCTCCCTGGGCATGACCTCCTCGCTTCTTGCCCTTTCTGCCCACAGTGCTTTCCCCAGGACACCCACGTGGCTCACCTCTCAGTTCCTCTAGCTTGTTACAAAATGCTGTGTTTTTAAAAATATATATATTTTATTATTGATTTTTTACAGAGTGGAAGGGAGAGGGATAGAAAGTTAGAAACATCGATCAGCTGCCTCCTGCACACATCCTACTAGGGATGTGCCCACAACCGATGTACATGCCCTTGACCAGAACTGAACCCGGGACCCTTCAGTCCGCAGACCGATGCTCTATCCACTAAGCCAAACTGGTCAGGGCACAAAATGCTGTCTTACTGACAACTCTAAAGAAAGCGGACCTTGCTGTCAGTTGCCGGCCAGGCTTCGTCTTCCCCACAGCTTTTTCCTAGTTGGTATACTATGTATTTACTAGTTTATTTCATTGTTTGTCTTTCCTCACTAGAAAGTAAGCCACATGAGGACAAAGACTTTTAGGTGCCTGCTATGTCTGTCTGCTGAGTGTCTGTCATGTCTCATATTTGTTGGACGGAGATTATTTTAAGGTGCATGTGAAAAATTGAAATGTGAGAGACTGAGGCTGCTGGAATGTCTCTGTTTCTGTTTGGGCTGCTAGAACAAAGAACCACAGGTTGTGTGGCTTATAAACAACAGAAATTTATTTCTCAGAGTCTGGAGGCTAAGAAGTCCAATATCAAGAGGCTGTCAGGCTTGGTGTATCTGTTCCTGGTTTGTAGACAGCCTCTTTCCTCCCATGTGGAAAGAGCAGGGGAGCTCTTTCATAAGAGCACTAATCCCACGCGTGGTGGCTCCGCCCTCACGACCTTATCATCTCCCCAAACTACCCCCAACCCCGCAAATACATTAGGAGTTAGGCTTCAACATATGAATTTCAGGGGGACATAAACAGTCAGTCTATAGCAGTCTCCTCGTAGAGATTTGCCACATAATTTTAGAACAAATGGCATATTGCACCATTTTATTGATTATGGAAGTTTTGCCGCTTTGATTATTCTGCACTGACTGACCAACATGATATGTGTTTTATATTTTGTACTTATGTTTGACTTCTAAAGCTCATTTGCTTAATGCAATCTTCATGAACTGAGTTAAGTTTTTTGGATGCATGGAGTTGATTACAAACTTCAACAAAGTCTCAATTGCAGGTCTATCAGTCGGCTGTTTCTGGATGCCTGTGCTTGAACACTGCGACTGAAGAGAAAAACAAACAACTCTACACAGTCTCAGGGACCTGACCAAACACTATTGTCATGTTTACTAAAACATGATAAGTGTTTCAAACTGCATTTATTATTTGTTTACAGCCAAAGCAAACTATAAACAGATCAAGGCTGAGTTTGGTAAGATGTCAATTTGCTGCAAGTAAGAAGTTATAGCAAGATAAGAACTCAATTGTCTCTTCTCAAGTGCTTTGAACAAATGTGAAATAAATGGCACTTACAGAGCAAACAGATAAAACTAGCTTAAGGCATTTAGTGACACCACTAAACAAGGAAGAACGTTTACTGCTGCAATTGCATAGTGCCGCTGATATTTTCATTTTTATCTTTAATTGTTATTAACATAATAGTTAGGGATAAAAAAGGAAAACTTGGACTACACCACTGAGCCACTTGAGAATAGGATCAAAATTTTGCATTTTGTGATCCCCTTAAAACTGCAGCTATTTTTTTTTCCCTACAGTTTTTTATTGTGGTCCTGTCCTCATCATTCCTCTAAACTTCCCTGTTTAGCCAGAAAATTCATGGAACCTACAAAAAAAGAATATTCAGTACTCTCAGTGTGAGAGAACACTAAAAGTTCAGACTCTGTGCTGTGCTGTGTAGCAGTAAAACAAACATGAGGCTAAAAATTGTCTGTTGCTACTATTGAGACCTTTATAAGGTAAAATCTCGTGGTAGGTCTCCACAGACTGTCTCTATGGGAACCGCAAAACATCAACACGTGACCTTGAAATACACAGTATTCCTCCTAAACACAACAAACCACAGTTGAGTTGGGAGAAATCATTCATGACTAAATTGTTATCTACAGCTCCATCTTATTCTCACAATTCCTAAATTAGTGTTTGTGTTAATAACACTTCTCAGCCCATCTGTCCTCATATAGAACTGCAATAATTAACATCTATACTACTGAAAGGGTTATATGCTAATTAGACTGGACATCTTCCAACACCCTTCCGACAAAGCCATGGTGGTGGGGCCAATGCAGAAGTGGTTAGAGGGGATCAGACCAGCAGAGGAGAGCAGTTAGGGGGATCAGGCAAGCAGGCAGGTGAGTGGTTAGGAGCCAGTGGTCCTGGATTGTGAGAGGGATCCTGGATTGGAGAGGGTGCAGGCTGGGCTGAGGCCCCCCCTTCCTGCCCCCCATGCACAAGTTTTGTGCACTGGGCCTCTAGTAGGGTTATAAAAACAGAAAGATGAATGGAACAAAATAGAACATCCAGAAATGAGCCCCCCACCCCACACACACCCACCACATGTGTTCAATATAAAGTATTTCAAATCAAAGGGGAAAGATGAATTATTTGTGTGTCAACTTGCATCATTTCAAGAAAAAAATTAGTTAGATCCCTACTTCATTAACCCTGTAATAAAATATATTCTAAATGGGTCTGACAACATAAAAATACTAGTAAGGGTCCCAGTTTAAGATGGTGACTGAGGAGGTTCCTGAACTCCACTCCTCACACAGACACAATGTATCTGCAACGAAACAGGTAAGAAAGGATGAGACACAAACTTGCCATAAATCTCACCCCTGGCACAGCAAGATAGCAAACAGGAGAGAACACACCTAGCTTCATTCATGCTGTCTCAAAGGGTAAGAGCTCCCTTTTTACTGCTGCATAGTATTCCAGAGTATAAATGTACCACAGATTTTTTTATCCACTCCCCTACTAATGGGCAGTTGGGCTATTTCCAGATCTCAGCTATTACACTAGTAAATAATGCTACTAAGCATAAAGGGATGCATATATTCTTTCTAATTGGTGATTCAGGATTCTTAGGACATTTTCCCAGAAGTGGGATAGCTGGGTAAGATGGCAGTTCCATTTTTAATGTTTGGAGGAAGATCCATAATGTTTTCCACAGTGGCTGTACTAGTCTTCCTTCCCATCAGCTATGTCCTGGGGTTCCCCTTTCTCCTCATCCTTGCCAGCAATTGTTGTCTGTTAATTTATGATGTAGCCATTCAGGCAGATGTAGGGTGGATACCTTATTGTAGTTTTAATTTGCATCTCTCTGATGACCAATGACAGCGAGCATTTTTGTATATGTCTATTGGACATCTGTATGTCCACTTTGAAGTGTCTATTGAGGTCCTTCATCCATTTTTTAATTGGATTGTTCATCTTCCTGCTGCTAGTTGTATGAGTTCTTTGTATATTTTGGAAGTTAAACCTTTATGAGCTATATCATTGGTGAATATGTTTTCCCATATAGTAGGTTCCCTTTTCATTTTGCTGATGGTGTCTTTTGCTGGGCCAAAGCTTTTTAGTCTGATGTAGTCCCACTTATTATTTTTTCCCTTGTTTCTCTTGCCCTAGGTGGTGTAGTGGTGAAAATATTACTATGAGATGTCTGAGCTTTTACAGTATATGTTTTATTCTAGGATTTTTATGGTTTCATGATTTACATTTAAGTCTTTTATCCATTTCGAGGTTATTCTTGTGTATGGTATAAGTTGGTGGTCTAGTTTCTTTCTTTTTTGCATGCACCTGTCCAACTTACCCAATACCATTTATTGAAGAGACTGTCTTTAATCCATTGTATGCCCTTACCTCTTTTGTCAAATATTAATTGACCATATTAATGTTGATTGGTTTCTGACATCTCTGTTCTATTCCATTGGTCTGTATGCCTGTTCCTATGACAGTACCAGGCTGTTTTGATTACAATGGCAGTACATATGGTATTGCGATCCCTCCAACTTTATTTTTCTTTCTTAATATTGCTGTGGCTATTTGGGACTTTCTATTGTTCTCTATAAATTTTTGGAGTATTCAATTTGTAGATCTGTGAAATATGCCATTGGTATTTTTTCTTTTTTTAAAATATATTTTTATTGACTTCAGGGAGGAAGGGAGATGGAGAGAGAAAGACAGAAACACTAATGATGAGAGAGAATCACTGATTGGTTGCCTCCAGCATACTCCCCACTAGGGATTGAGCCTGCATCCTGGGCATGTGCCCAGGACCCTTCAGTCAGCAGGCTGATGTTCTATCCACTGAGCCAAGCCAGCTAGGGCTTGCCACTGGTATTTTAATAGGGATTGCGTTGAATCTGTAGACTACTTTTGGAGTGTGGACATTTTAATGATATTAATTCTTCCAATCTGTGAATTTGTATCTTCTTCTATTTCCTTTTTCAATGTCCCATAGTTTTCCAGGTACAGGTCTTTTACTTCTTTGGTTAAGTTTATTCCTAAGTACCTTAATTTTTTTTGTTGCAAAGGTAATTAGAATTGTTGTTTAGTTTCTCTTTCTGAGAGTTAATTATTGGTGTATAAAATTGCCATAGAGCCCCGTCGGTGTGGCTCAGTGGTTGATCATCGACCCATGAGCCAGGAGGTCATGGTTCGATTCCCAGTCAGGGCTCATGCCTGGGTTGCACATGCCTCGATCTCCAGTGTGGGGCATGCAGGTGGCAGCTGATCAATGATTCTCTTTCATCATTGATCTCTCTCTCTCTCTCTCTCTCTCTCTCTCTCTCTCTCTCTCTCTCTCTCTCTCTCTCTCCCCTCTTCCTTCCTCTTTGAAATCAATAGAAATATATATATTTTTTAATGCTATAGATTTCCAGATGTTAATTTTGTATCTTGCTACTGTGCCAAATTTATTTAATAAATCTAGCAGTTTTTTGGTGAAGTCTTTAGGGTTTTCTATGTACAATATCATGTCATCTGCAAATAATAACAGTTTTACTTCCTCCTTTCCAACCTGGATATCTTTTATTTCTTCTTATTGTCTGATTGCCATAGCTAAGACTTCCAGTACTATGTTGAACAGAAGTGGTGAAAGAGGACAACCATGTCTTGTTCTGCATCTAAGGGAAACCTTTTTCATTTCTGCCCATTGAGTACGATGTTGGCTATAGGTTTGTCATATATGGTGTTCATTATGTTGAGGTATGATACCTCTATTCCCACTTTGCTGAGAGTTTTTATCACACATGAGTGTTGGATTTTGTTGAATGACTTTTCTCCATCTATTGATATGATTATATGATTTTTATTCTTTATTTGTTATGTGGAGTATCACACTTACTGATTTGCAAATATTGAGCCATCTTTGCATTCCTAAATAAATCCCACTTGGTCATGGTGTATGATCTTTTAAAAATACTGTATTTTTTTGTTTGTTTTTTAAATATTGTTTATTATTGACCTCAGAGAAGAAAGGAGAGGGAGAGAGAGATAGAACCAGCAATAATGAGAGAGAATCATTGATCAGCTGCTTCCTGCACACTCCTAACTGGGGAACAAACCTGCAATCTGGGCATGTGCCCTGATCAAGAATCAAACCATGATCTCCTTGCTCATAGGTCAATGCTCAATCACTGAACCACATTGACCAGGTGTGTATAATCTTTTTAATATATTGCTGGATTTAATTTGCTAATATTTTATTGAGGATTTTAGCATCTATGCTCATTAGGGGTATTGGCCAGTAATTTTCTTTCTTTGTAGGGACTTTATCTGGTTTTGGAATTAGGATAATGCTGGCTACATAGAGTTTGATAGTCTTCCCTCCACTTGAATTTTTGGAATAGTTTGAGGAGGATTGGTGTTAATTCTTGTTTGAGTGTTTTGTAAAACTCACCCATGAGTCCAGGGCTTCTGTTTGCTGGGAGGTTTTTATTATTATTACTGCTTCAGTTTTACTAGTTGTTATTGGCCTATTCAGGTTTTCTGATTCTTTCTGATTGAGTTTTGGCAGATCATATGTTTCTAGGAGTCTGTCAATTTCACCCAGATTGTTCAGTTTGTTGGCATATAATTGTTCATAGTATTTTTTTTTTACAATCCTTTATATTTCTGTGATGTCAGTTGTTACTTTGTCTCTTTAATTTCTGATTTTATTTATTTAGGTCCTTTCTTTTTCCCCCCAATAAGTTTGGCTAAAGGATCATCAATCTTGTTTATGTTTTCAAAGAATCAACTCTTGGTTTCATTAGTCTTTTGTGTTGTTGTTGTTGTTGTTTGTGCCTCTATGCCATTTATTTCTGCTCTAATCTTTATTATTTCCTTCCTTCTACTTATTCTGGGCTTTTCTTGTTATTCTATTTTTATTTCTTTTAGTTGTAGGGTTGGATTGTTTATTTGAGCCTTTTCTTGTTTCTTGAGTTAAGATTGTAATACTATGAAATTCCCTCCTAGAATTGTTTTTGCTATGTCCCATAGATTTTGTGTTGTTATGTGTTCATTTTCATTTGCTTCCAAGAAAATTTTGATTTCTGCTTTTTAAAAAATCTTTATTGTTCATATTATTACAGTTGTTCCTCCTTCCCCCCCCCCATAGCTCCCTTCCTCCCAGTTCCCACCCCACCCTCTGCCCTTATCCCCCCCCACAACTGTCCTCATCCATAGGTGTATGATTTTCATCCAGTCTCTTCCCACACCCCAACACCCTTTCCCCCTTGTGAATTGTCATTCCACTCCCTTTCTATGCCCCTGATTCTATTCTATTCACCAGTTTATTCTGTTCATCAGACTTTTTTTATTCACTTGAATTTTAGGTTCACTTGTTGATAGATATGTATTGGTTGTTCATAATTTTTATCTTTACTTTGTCTTCTTCTTCCTCTTCTCAAAGGATAACTTTCAGCATTTCATATAATTCTGGTTTGGTGGTGGTGAACTCTTTTAGCTTTTTCTTGTCTATGAAGCTCTTTATCTGACCTTCAATTCTCAATGATAGCTTTGCTGGGTAAAGTAATCTTGGTTGTAGGTTCTTGCTATTCATCATTTTGAATATTTCTTGCCACTCCCTTCTGGCCTGCAAAGTTTCTGTTGAGAAATCAGCTGACAGTCATATGGGTGCTCCCTTGTAGGTAACTGACTGCTTTTCTCTTGCTGCTTTTAAGATTCTCTCCTTGTCTTTTGCCCTTGGCATTTTAATTATGATGTGTCTTGGTGTGATCCTCCTTGGATTCGTTTTGTTTGGGACTCTCTGAACTTCTTGGACTTGCAAGTCCATTTCTTTCACCAGGTAGGGGAAGTTTTCTCTCATTATTTCTTCAAATAGGTTTTCAATATCTTTCTCTCTTTCTTCTTCTGGCACCCCTATAATTCTGATGTTGGTATGTTTGAAGTTGTCCCAGAGACTCCTTACACTATCTTCATATTTTTGGATTCTTTTTTCTTTTTGCTTTTCCAGCTGAGTGTTTTTTCCTTCTTCATATTTCACATCTTTGACTTGATTCTTGTGATCCTCTAGTCTGCTGTTGGATCTCTGTATATTATTCTTTATTTCAGTCAATGTATGCTTAATTTCTAGCTGGTCCTTTTTCATATCCTCAAGGGTCTCACTAAATTTATCAGTAGTCTCTAGAATATTCTTGAAAAGCCTTATTACCGTAGTTTTGAACTCTATATCCAGTCGTTTGCTTTCCTTCATTTCTGTCATTTGTTACCTGTTTCTTTGTCTCCTCATTTTGGCTGCTTCCCTGCATTGACAGAGTGGCTTTCTGTGCTAGGTGTCCTATAGGGTCCAATGGCTCAGTCTCCTCAATTACCTGAGGTGGGTACTCTTGGTGCACTGCTTTGTCGACTTTGTGCACAGTCTAGTTGTAGCTAAGCCTTGATTGTTGTTGGTTTCACTGAGAGGAATTGACCTCCAGGCCACTTGGCTGTGAGAGTCAGCTGTGTCTATGGTGGGAGACTTCTATGCTGGAGACACTGTTATGGGGCAAGACTTGTTTCAGTGGGGCTTTGGTGCCCACTGAGTCTGCTGCCTGAGTGTGTCCCTTATGAGTCTGAGGAGTTGTAGACTGGGTGGTCCCACTCTGACACTGGGTACACAGTGTCTTGGAACTCTAAGGCAGTGATATTTTAGCCTTTGCCTGAGGTTTCCCAGCCTTTTATATGCAAAAGCCTCTGCGTGCAGCTTGGGTGGGGCAGGGTTTCGAGGAATCTACAGGGTGGAGCAACCAGCTATGGCTGATTTTCAGTCCTGCCACTGGGTCTCAAGCCACTCTGGAGTTCTTCCAGGTGTCAGATGGTGCCAGACAGTCCAGCTCCTCCCTGTATAATTCTGAGTCCCCAGAAACTCACCTGGAACTGGAGTTCAGAGCTGTCGGAGCTTGTGCCTCCCTCCAGTATGAAATGCTGACAGCCATTTCCACGAGCCCCTTCGTGCGCCTCCGTACCTCTGCACTTTATTTCTGCACCTCCTCTGCATCTCGGTCTCTTTCTAGTTATAGAATTTCCACTCAGCCAGCCTTCCTGTGGGTCTGGGTGGTGTCCGTTTTTTCTTTTAGTTGTGGTTTTGAAATGGTTGTGCACAGCAGCAATTCCAGTGTTCACCTATGCTACCATCTTGGTTTCTCCTGATTTCTGCTTTGATCTCATTGGTAATCCATTCATTGTTTAATAACAAGCTATTTAGTCTCTATGTGTCTGGTTTTGATAGTTTTTTTAAAATTGTAGTTATTTCTAATTTCATGCCATTGTGATTGGAAAGGATATTTGATATGATTTCAATCCTCTTGAATTTTTAAGACTTGTTTTGTGTCCTACCATGTGGTCAGTCTTTGAGAATGATCTATGTGCACTTTGGAAGAATGTGTATTCTATTGCTTTGGGATGAAATGTTCTGTAAATGTTATTTAAATTCATATGACCTAGTACATCGTTTAAAGCTGCTGTTTCCTTGCTGATTTTTTTGTCTGGAACATCTATCCAGTGGTGTCAGTGGGGCATTAAAGTCCCCTACTATGAATGCATTGTTATCAATCTCTTTCTTTTCTTTTTTTTTTAAATGATAAAAACAGGACTTTATTCCCCACAACATTCATGCTGTACAGATAAATGGACGTGAGTGGGTGTGAGGGGTGCTGGCATAAAACCTAAGTGAAATTTTTTTTTTAGTATCTTTGCATTCCTGATGGATTTTTTAAAATCAGCATTCCTCTCTGAAATCAATAAAAATACATTTTAAAATAAAGACATAGGGTAGCTGAATAGATGAGAAAATATTACCTATGTACATGCTGTCCACAAGAGACCCATCTCAGAACAAAAGATTCACACAGACTGAAAGTGAAGGGATGGGGAGAAAATATAACATGCAAATGGAAAAGGAAAAAAAAACTGGGGTAGCAATACTCATATCTAATAAAATGATTGATTTTTAAATCTATCTCTTAAAGTCTTCAAAGAGTATGTTCATATATTTAGGTACTCCTATATTGAGTGCATATATGTTTACCAGAGTTATATCCCCTTATTGAAATGATCCCTTTATTATTACGTAGTGTCCTTCTTGGTCTCTTAGTGTGGCCTTTGTTTTGACATCATTTGATTAGATATGAGTATTGCTACCCCAGTTTTTTTTCCTTTTCCATTTGCATTTTATATTTTCTCCCCATCCCTTCACTTTCAGTCTGTGTGAATCTTTTGTTCTGAGATGGGTCTCTTGTGGACAGCATGTACATAGGTAATATTTTCTCATCTATTCAGCTACCCTATGTCTTTATTTTAAAATGTATTTTTATTGATTTCAAAGAGGAATGCTGATTTTAAAAAATCCATCAGGAATGCAAAGATACTAAAACCAAGGTTTTTAAAAGTAGAATACAGTTGCGATAAACAATAGATTTGTTTGTTTGCTTTATGCAAAATAATTAAAAAATATTTTTATTGATTTCAGAGAGGAAGAGAGAGGGAGAGAGAGACAGAAACATTAATAATGAGAGAGAATCATTGATTGGCTGTCTCCTGCACACCCCACACTAAGGATCGAGCCCGCAACCTGGGCATGTGCCCTCACCGGGAATTGAACCATGACCTCCTGGCTCATAGGTTGATGCTCAACCACTGAACCACACTGGCTGGGTGTGTTTAGACCATTTAAAATATATATATTTTAATGATTTTTTATAGAGAGGAAGGGAGAGGGATGGAGAGTTAGAAACATCAATGAGAGAGAAACATAGCTCAGCTGCCTCCTGCACACCCCCCACTGGGGATGCGCCTTTAACCAAGGTACATGCCCTTGACCAGAATCGAACCTGGGATCCTTCAGACCACAGGCTGACGCTCTATCCACTGAACCAAACCAGTTAGGGCTAGACCATTTAAATTTAAGGATTTAAGGTTATTATTGACAGAAACTTATTTATTGCCTTTTTTCCTTTATAACTATGTTCCTCTCTCTATATATTTCTTCTTCTTACAGAACTCCCTTTAACATTTCTTGCAATTTTAGTTTGTTGGTAATGTATTCTTTTAGTCTTTATTTTTCTTTACTGTGAAGCTCCTTATTTCACCTTCAGTTTTTAAATGACACCCTTCCTAGATAGAGTAGTCTTGGGCTTAGGTCATTGTTTTTCATTTCTTTGAAAGCCACTCCCTTCTGGCCTGAAGTGTTTCTGTTAAGAAATCAGCTGACATTCTAATAGGTGCTCCCTTGTAGGCAACTATCTGTCTCTCTCCTGTTGCCTTTAAGACTCTTTCTTTGTCTTTAATGTTTGCCATCTTGATTATGATGTGTCTTGGAGTGGGTCCCTTTGGGTTCACCTTGATTGGAATTTTCTGTGCTTTCTGAACTTGTATGACTTTTTCCTTCTCCATGTTAGGGAATTTTTCTGTCATTTCTTTAAATACTTCTGTATTCCTTGAACACCCTCTACTTCTGGTATTCCTATCAAGTGGATGTTATTATGTTTCATGTTGTCCCCAATTTCCTTAAACTGTCATTCTGCTTTTTCATTATCTTTCCCTTTTGCCACTCTAATTGGGCACTTTTTTCTACTTTGTCGTTCAAATCACTGATCCTATCTTCTACCACATTCAATCTAGTTTTTATTCCTTCCAGTGTATTCTTGATATTAAATATGTTATTCTTCATTTTTGTCTAATTCTTATTTATAGTTTCTATTTCTTGTTTCATATTGCTATACTTCCAACTAAGTTCTTTGTAATTCTCACTAAGTTCCTTGACCATTATTATAACTATTTTTTTGAACTCTCTATCTGATAAATTGCTTGCCTTCATTTAATTTATCTCTCTTTTTTTGGAGTTTTTTCTTTTTCTTTCATTTGGGAGTGGTTTCCTTTTCTCCCCATCTTTCTGTCCCTTTGTATTTGTTTCTATGTATTAGATAGAACTTCTCTGCCTCCCAGTCTTTGTGGGGTGGCCTCATGTATTAAGTGTACTATGAGACCCAATGGTGCAGTCTCTTTGATCTCCTGCCCTTTTGTGGTTATTTGGGCTCTCGTGTAAATGGGTCTTGATTGTTATTGTCCCATTAATGGGTTGGATCTCCTCTCAGGCTGCTTGTTGTGCAGGTGCTGACAGACAAAACAAAACATAACAAGAAACAAAATATAAAAAGACATAGGACCCTTACAGCAATGAAAATAACCACAAAAGAAAATGACAGCCTTCCTGGATAGAATAGATAGAATCAGGAAAAAAGAAAAAACAAGATAATAGAAGAAAAGAAAAAAAATAGGAAGATAAAGTGGGAGGAAAAAGGAATATGAAAGGGCAGAGGTAAAAGAAAGAAAATAAGAATAAAGAATAGGGGAAGCAAAATGATATAAAAGAAAAGAGGAAGAAAAATAGAATGAAAGGGAAAAAGAGGAGAAAGCAGATAGACATAAAATAAGAAGAGGAAGAAAGAAGAGAAAGCAGGAGAAAAAAAGAAAAAATAAACAAAGAGAAAATTAGAGATACGAAAGAAAGAAAAAAAAGAGACTAAAATAATAACCAAGCAATAAAAAAAAATTTAAAAAAAGAAAGAAAGGAAGGAAGGAAGAAAATAATGAAAAAAATGGTGAGGTGGAGTTGGTCCCAGTACAGTTTAATACCTCTTGGGAGCTCCCTTTAAATCTTGCTCTTCTGATGACTAAGGATGACATTTTGTCTGCTGATTCTGGGCTTTCCAGGAGGTACTTTGGTGCTAGCCACTGTTAGAAATAGTCCTCATTTGGCTCTCAGCAACCAATTCAAAGCTTCAAGAAATTTAGTTTGTGTCGGTCTCTGCAGGACTTGCTTGTGTGTTGGAGGCACCAGGCTGCATTCTAAAGCCAGTTTGTTAGCAGCATGGGGCCCAGGGATGGGTCAGCAAACTTCCCCAGGTTCCCAGGGATCTGCCTCTGCTTGCCTTTGCCTGCCTGCCAGCTGTCAATCTTAATCGCTGAAAGATCTGTTTCTAATCTTTGCTTATCTTAAAACCTTCAGCCTGATGCCATGGCCACTGCACCAAAAGGTTGTAGGTCAAATTCTAGTGAAGTCCACCTACCTGGTTTGCAGGTTCGATCCCTGGCCCAGGTCGGAACTGCATGCATGAGGCAACCAATCTCTCTCTCTCTCTCTCTCTCTCTCTCTCTCTCTCTCTCTCTCTCTCTCTCTCCCTCTCTCTCTCCTCTGTCTTCCTTCTTTCCACTCCCTAAAAATCAATGAAAAAAAATTCTTTGCTGAAGATTAACTATAAAAACCCAGTGACAAAACCTTCATTCTGAGGGTCAGACTCCTAATATAACACAAATATAGAGGCATACCACAATCTTCTGTAGAGAGCGGGAGGCTGGTGCGTGCCATCCTTTCTCTTTCTCCCCGCCCTCTCTCTCTGCCCTACCTGCTCCAGATCACCAATATCTTCATGACAGAGCTTTTACAGCTGCCACCCAGGGGACACACCCTTGATCACTCGGTTCTGGTGGTCAGCAGAGCTTGCTTTCACTAGTCCCACAGGACTATAACAAAGAAACAGTTCTTAATTCTTTCAGTGAACAGGGAGCAGACAGAAATACCTTTTTCCCAGTCCTTTCCTGGAAAAGGTCGTTTGCATACTTAAAAAACTGCAGCTTCCAATCACCTGCATCCAGGGGCTGACTGACATCCTCCCCTTTGGGACACTGAAAGATTTTGGCACACCCTCAACCACGGAATCACTAAAACCAAAGAGATGGCTTAGACAATCACAAAGGTTAGAGAGACAACCAAGATTGTCAGTGCTGAATCATAATGTTTAATTGCCTACAGGAGACCACTCCCTCAAGACAAGGAGAGTTGGCTCTTTTAATTAATGCACAGAGTCAAGGAAAATAAAAAATGAAAAACAGAAGAATATGTTCTAAATAACAAAAAAAGGAGTTAAAAGTTAACAAACAGACTTTAATAAAATGAAGAAGAGATTTGCTTGATTAAAAATTCAAAATTTCTCACAGAGCTCAGGAGAATAATGCATGAAAAAAAATGAGGATTTCAACAAAGAAATAGAAAACATAAGAAAGTACTGAACAAATTACAGAGCTGAAGAATATAATAACGGAACTTAAGTTCAATAAGCAGACAGATAAAATAAAAAAGGGGGATAAACTCAAAGACAGAACAGTGAGATTCACTCAAAGAGAAGAGAATTAAAAAAAAAGAATAAAAAATAGTAAGGGCACATAAGGTACCTATGGAACAACATCAGCAGACTATGATTTGCATTATGGAGGTCACAGAAGCAGGGAGGGGGAGATAGCAAGTTTACTTGAAGAAATAATGGCTGAAAACTTACCTTATCTGGAAAGAACAACAGACTTCCAAATCCAAGAAGCCCAGAATGTTCCATACAAGATGAATCCAAAGTGACAAACACTGATAAAAACTATAATTAATGTCAAAAGTTGAAGACAAGAAGAAAATCTTTAAAGTAGAAAGAGAAAAGCAACTTATTCTGTACAAGGGAACCTCCACAAAAATATCAGCAGATTTTTTTTTTTTTTTTTTAGCACATTGCAGGCCAAAGGGAATGCCAGCAGATATTCAAAGTGCTCAAAGAAAAACCTACCTGTTTAACCAAAAATACTCTACTCAGAAAATTTATCCTTTAGAATTAAGGAGAACTAAAGAGTCTCCCAGGCAAGCAAAACTAAAGAAGTTCATCACCACTAAACTGGTCTTATAAGAAATTTTCAAGAACTCTTCAAGATGAAACAAAAGGATGCTAGTTAGTAATAGGAAAACATATGAAAGTACAAATTGTTCTAGTAAAGATGGATATAAATTCAGGATACTCTAATATGTTGTTATGGTGACTAAACCACATATAAATCTAGTATGAAGGCTTAAAGACAAAAGTATTAAAAATAACTATAATTACAAAATTGGTAAGAGATAAAATATGTAAATTATGACATTAAAACATAAAAATGAGGGAGGTTTAAAAATGTAGTTTTAGTATGCATTTTAAATTAAGTTGTCATTAGCTTAAAACAAGGCTGTTATAAATATGAGGTATATTATGTGAGCTTCATGGTAACCATGGCAAATGGGGATGGCTGGACACCCACTACATACATACACAGCAGAGGACCTGGGAGAATGGGCACCAAAGCTTTAACAAGACTTAATTCTCAGAAGGAATGTGTTAGATTCCTTTTATTTTCTTTGTTATGCTTAGTTGTATAATCTAATATTTTTTCCATAAGTGTATGTGTGTTGGTAGTGTGATCAGGAAAAACACACATTTATTCCAATTTGACATTTTATAAAACTTGAATACAACCTCTAGAACTATTAATAGCTATGAAATAATTTCCAAAATAAAGACTGAGTCAAATATTAGCAGACCTCACAATATGAGAAAATCTTCTGGCCTCAGACACAACATGGTATCAATTTACCAGCATGAAGCAAATGTACGCTGGGCATGCTTTCTGCACTTTCATGCCTTGACAGCAAACATGGAAAACACAATGTAAGTGGTTTAATAAAAGGCAAGTTATGCAGTTATATTAGTATGCCATGTTCTTAGTGCTCAGTAAGAAATGGAGATGGTCCTTGTTTCTGTTCCATTTAATACCATGACATTTGTGATATAATCATTTCAAAGACTATGACTTTTGTGCTAAAACTTTGTCCTTGGTTGATAGGCTTATGTAATTACGTGATGAACTTGATAGCATAAAGATAGATTTTGTGATTTATACTTAGATTCAGTGATTGTATTTCTATTAATTTAATTTCCTTAACATTTGAAGTGTTCTTAAGTTTAATACATACTTTGAAGTATATCGAGGAGGGGAGGTCCGAGAACTTTAATGAGGGGAAAATGGGGTATTTTCATTATTTGTCTAGTATCCAGGGACTAGTTGCAAGAGGCAGGGCAGACAAATGTGGCAGGAAGGCCAAACTGTGGCGCAGCCTTTAATGGGACAGGAACAGGCTAGCAATCCACACAGAGGTTCTTGAGCCCCAGTGGGATCAGATCCATTTCCTTATTTAGTACCAGCAAGCTGTTAATAGCTTGACTAAAGTCTTCCCAGTTGCTGTATTTTTGAATACTTCCACATGAGATTCAGAATGTCTGACCTATTAAGAGAGAAAACAGTTTTTTGGAA
>PVJC01015089.1:24459-35623 GCA_004026665.1 Murina feae
ACCCACCACACACACACCACACACACCACACACACACCACACACACACCACACATACCCACCACACACACACCACAAACACCACACACACACCACACACACAACACACACCACACACACACACACACACACACCACACACACACACACAGCTGTGGGCCAGGACCTCATGAAAACAGAGACATAACCCTGTACCTCAGCCCGTTGCAGAAACCCAGTGCTTCTGATTTAAACAGCTCACTTACATTACTAGAGTCAACTTGGCCACAATTGCAGATGTGTCTGAAAGCCTGTCTTCTGAATCTAGCACAGTTCTCAGCCTGTTACACTTACTACCTCAGCTCTCTCTAGAGATTTTGTGCTTATCATTCTTAGCCTTAATATGGAGCCCAAATCAAGTACCTGGGATAACATCACTGCCCAAGACAAAAGGTCTTTTTCAACAATTACAGATAATCAAAAGCAAGTTGTGCTTTGGGTTTTACTGCTCTCAAAAACAAAACAAAAACAAAAGCCTAGCTGCACCAGAAAATACTCCTTTCTTGCCCCAAATGCATCTCCCGCTTGTCCCTGCTTTCTCACCGCCTCACCAACCCCCAGTCCCCACCACATGCAAAGTGAAAAAGTCGATTTTTTTAAGGATTTAGGAAAAACCTAACTTGTGTCTACTAGAGAAGCTGTATGAGATGTCTATGGAGTATCCACTTAGGGAAGATGCAGCCTTACTTTCCCAGCATGTGCACCAAGAAAGTCACAAGAGTCCTTGAAGATACACATGAGCTGGCAGCAAGCAGAGGTCTAGGAACTGGTGGTGGGAAGTCTGTAGGAAAAATAAGCAGGCGTGGGAGCAGTCAGCCTGCAAAACCAGTACCCGAGGGAGCCCCCTTCCACATTCTCCTACAATCATCTCCTCACCAACCCGCCTGCCTTCTGTTTACCTCACACTTAGAAACCCAAATCATATTTCCTAAGCATGCTTTTGTTATGCTCCCTTCACCCACAGAATCTATCACTGGCTTTAAATTGATTCAATTGTGTGCTTTTCCATTGAATTTATTGGGGTGACATCTAATCTAATAAAAGCATAATATTGAAATTAACCATTTCTCTGGGATGCCTAAGCCATGCCCACCAGCCAAAGCCATGCCCACCAGCCTATCAGAGTGGCTGTATGCAAATTAATTCAGCCAAGATGGCGGCCGGCAGCCACTGAGAGAGCAACGGCAGGTGAGTCATGGGAAGCTGCAGGCAGCAGCGCAGGCTGGGTGGGCGGTGACAGGTGCTTTGTGGGCAGTGGTGGTGGTGGGTCCAAGGCACGCAGGGACCCAACCTGTGGGGCGGGCCAGTCCCATACCCCAGGGGCTGTGAGCCCCACACGTCAGCTGGAGCTAGCCACTGGGGAAGGAGGTGCGCGGGGACCAGGCCCAGCATCCCAGTGGCTGTGAGAGCCCCCCACCCCCAAACTTGTCTGTCGCTGCTGTCGCTGGGGAAGGAGGTGCACTCTGTGGGGACACGGCCTGCAGGGCAGGACAGCGCGGCACCCCAGTGGCTATCAGCCCGGTGTCGGCTGGAGCGCGGCACCCCAGTGGCTATCAGCCCGGTGTCGGCTGGAGCTGCTGCTGCTGGGGAAGGAGGCACCAGGGACTGGCCTGCATGGGAGGGCAGTTGTGAGGGACCCAGGACTGCAGGGGAGGGCAATTGGGGGTATCCAGGCTTGAAGGGGAGGATAGTTGGGGGGGGACCAGGCTTGCCGGGGTGGACAGTTGGGGGTGACCAGGCTGACAGAGGAGGGCTGTTGGTGGGGATCCAGGCCTACAGGGGAGGACAGTTGTGGGGGCATCCTGGCATGGGGAGGGCAGTTAGGGGCAATCAGGCCAGCATAGGAGCAGTTAGGCGTTTATCAGGCTGGCAGGGGAGTGGTTAGGGGCAATTGGCAGGCGAGAGGTTGGGAGCCAGCAGTCCTGGATTATGAAAGGGATCTGGCCTAAACAGGCAGTTGGCCATCCCTCAAGGGGTCCCTGATTGGAAAGGATGCAGGTTGGTCTGAGGGACACCACCACCATCCCCCACTCCGTGCATGAATTTTGTGCACTGGGCCTGTAGTTGGTTAATAAAATTATATAGGTGTCAGGTGTACAATTCTACAATATATCATCTATATATTGTATTGTGTGTTTACCATCCCAAGTAAACTCTCCTTGCATCACAATTTCTCCCTCACTTACCTTCTTCTACCTCCCCCCATATTCTCTTCCCTCTGGCAACCACCATACTGTTGTTAGAGTCCATGAGTCTTTATTTTCTTTGTTTAACCTGTTCACCCTTCTCACCCAAGTCCCAGCCTCCTCCTCTCTGACAGTGGTCAGTCTGTTCGCTGTATCCATGAGTCTATCTCTACTTTGTTAGTTTATTCTGCCCATTAGATTCCACATATGATTGAAATCATTTAGTACCTGTCTTTCTCTGACTGGCTTATTTCACTTAGCATAATAATCTCCAGGTCCATCCATGCTATTGCAAAAGGTAAAATTTCCTTTTATTTTTTTATTTTTATTTTTTTATGGCTGAGTAGTATTCCATTGCTTAAATGTACCACAGCTTTTTTTTAAATTTTTTAAATTTTTTTTATTTAATTACATAAAGTATTACAAAGATTAGTACAATTATCTCCTTTTTCCCCTGCCCCTCCCCCAGCCTTCCCCTCCCCCCAGTGGTCTGTGTCCCTTGGTTATGCTTAAATGCATGCATAACAGTCCTTCGGATGATCTATTACCCCCCCATCCCCCCTCCGTCCTTGTTGCTTTAACAGCTTTTTTTATTCATTCATCTACTGATGGGCACTTGGGCTGCTTCCAAATCTTGGCTATCTAATCTAATAAAAGAGTAATATGCAAATTAACCATCACTCCGAGACACCCAAGCCATGCCCACCAGCCAAGCCACGCCCACCAGCCAATCAGAGTGGCTGTATGCAAATTAACCCAGCCAAGATGGTGGTTAATTTGTATACACAGGAATGGAGCAAAGACTGAAGACAGCCTAGAAGGAAGCCAAGTGCTGCAGAAAGGAGCCAAGCGGCAGAGAAGGGAGGGAGCTGAGGCAGCAGAGATGGGAGGAAGTGAGGCAGCGGAGAAGGGAGCAAAGCCAACAAAGATGGTGGAGGCCAAAGCGGGGATACTTGTGTTGCAGCCACAGCTACCACACAAGCATTCCAGCTCTGCCTGCTCCAGGCCTGTTGGAGACTCAGAAGGCAGGGGAAACAGAGAAAACCAGCTCCAGTGCCCAAGGCTAGCTTCTGCTTGGGAGTTAAAGAAGCTCCTGTGATTGCAGGTGCAGGGAAAAACCGCCTGTCCGTTGATTGAAGTAGCGGGGAGAAACCTCCTGTGTGTGATCACAGGTATGGGGGGAAACCGCCTGCGTGTGACTGCAGGCCACAGCGGAGAAACCGCCTGCCCATGATTGCAGGCGGCTTCTCCCTCATGCCTGCAATCACGGACAGGCAACTTGTCTCCCTCTGCCTGCCATCACGACAGGATCCGGCCTAAGCCAGAAGGTTGACATCCCCCCAAGGGGTCCCAGACTGCGAGAGGGAATGGGCCAGACTGAGGAATCCCCCCCCTCCCCAGTGCACAAATTTTTGTGCACCAGGCTTCTAGTTGTAAATAATGCTGCAGTGAACATAAGGATGCATATATTCTTTTGAATTAGTGTTTCGGGTTTTTTTCATATATATCCCCAGAAGTAGATGTACTGGGTCATAAGGCAGTTCTATTTTTAATTTTTTGAGGTAATTCCATATTGCTTTCCACAGTGACTGTACTAGTCTGTTTTCCCACCAACAGCGCACAAGGGTGCCCTTTCCTCCACATTCTTGCCAACACTTGTTGTTTGTGAATTTGTTGATGACAGCCATTTTGACAGGTGTGAGGTGATACCTCATTGTGGTTTCAATTTGCATTTATCTAATGATTAGTGATGTTGAGCATCCTTTTATATATCTATTGGCCATCAATATGTTCTCTTTGGAGAAGTGTCTATTCAGGTCGTTGGCCCATTTCCTAATTGGATTATTTGTTTTTTGGTGTTGAGTTTTATAAATTCCTTACAAATTCATGATATTAAGCCCTTATCAGATATATTATTGGTGAATATGTTTTCCCATTCAGTGGGTTGTCTTTTCATTTTGTTGACTAGAGGCCTGGTGCACGGGTCCCTCAGCCTGCAGGATTGGGCCAAAACCAGCTTTCTGACATTCCCAAGGGGTCCCGGATTGCAAGAGAGTGCAGGCCAGGCCAAGGGACCCCACCACTGCATGATTGGGGCTGGAGAGGGATGTGGGAGGTTGGCCAGCCAGGGAGGAACTGCAGGAGGGCCTCAGGACCTGTCCAACCCATCTTGCTCAGTTCCTATATGCCAGACCCCAGCAGCAAGCTAACCTATTGGGTTGGAACGTCTGCCCCCTGGTGGTCACTGCACCTCAGAGTGAGCGGTTGAGCAGCCTTAGCATATCATTTGCATATTACACTTTGGTTGAACAGCTGACCAGCCATCCGGACCCTTAGCATATTAGGTTTTTATTATATAGGATGGTTTCCTTTGCTACACAAACCTTTTTAGTTTGATGTAGTCTCATTTTATTTATTTTTTCTTTTGTTTCCTATGCCCAAGGAGATATACCAGAAAAAATATTGCTAGGAGAAACATCTGAGGTTTTGCTGCTTATGTTTTCTTCTAGGATTTTTATGGGTTCGAGTCTTAACGTTTAAGCCTTTAATCCATTTTGAGTTTATTCTTGTGTATAATATAAGAATGCGGACTAGTTTTATTATTGTTTTGCATGTACCCATCCAATTTTCCCACCACCATTTGTTGAATAGACTATCTTTATTGCATTATATGTATTTGCCTCCTTTGTCAAGTATTGACTGTAGAGATCTGGGTTTATTTCTGGGCTCTCTAGTCTGTTCCATTGTCTATTTTTATGCCACTGCCATGCTGTTTTGATTACTATGGCCTTATATAGTTTGATATCAGATTAAATGATTCTCCCAACTTTGTTCTTCTTTTTCTTGATTGCTGTCTTTTGAGGTTCCATAGAAATTTTTGGAGTATTTTTTCTAGTTCTGTGAAATACACCATTGGTATCTTGATAGGAATTGTGTTGAATCTATAGTTTGCTTTGGGTAGTATAGACATTTTAATAACGTTAATTCTTCTTATTGATGAACATGGTATATGCTTTCACTTATTTGCATATTCAATTTTATTCTTCCGTATGTTATAATTTTCTGATTATGGTTCTTTTACATCCTTGACTAAATTTATTCCTATGTGTGTGTGTGTGTGTGTGTGTGTGTGTGTGTGTGTGTTTAAGCAACTGCGGATGGGATTGTTTTCTTAGTTTCCCTTTATGATAGTTCATTATTGCTGTATAAAAAGTGCAACTGACTTCTGGATATTTATTTCTGTTCTGCCTGCTACTTTACTGAATTCATTTATTAGTTCTACTAGTTTTTTTGGTAGAATTTTTAAGTTTCTCTATACAGTATCATGCCATCAGTGAATAATGACACTTTTATTTCTTCCTTTCCAACTTGTATGCCTTTTATTTCTTCCTGTTGTTTGATTGCTGTGGCTAGGACTTCCAGCACTATGTTGAATAAAAGTGGTGAAAGCAGACATCCTGTCTTGTTTCCAATTTTAAGGAAATCGCTTGCAGTTTTGACCATTGAATGTGATGTTGGCTGTGGGTTTGTCATATATGACCTTTATTATTTTGAGATATGTTCCCTCTAGTCTATTTTTTTTCTGAGAGTTTATTCATAAATGGGTGCTGAATTTTATTAAGTGGTGTTTTTGGATCTATGTATATGAACATGTGATTTTTATTCTTCCTTTTGTTTATGTGGTGTATAACATTTCTTGATTTGCTGATATTGTACCAACCTTGCATCCCCAGAATAAATCCCATCTGAACATGGTGTATGATCTTTTACATGTATTGCTAGACCCAATTTGCTAATATATTGTTGAAGATATTAGCATCTATGTTCATCAGGGATATTGGCCTATAATTTTCTTTCTTTGTAGTGTCTAAATCTGGTTTCGGATAATGATGGCCTTATAAAATGAGCTTGGGAATCTTCCCTCCTCTAGAATTTTTAAAAAATAGTTTGAGAAGGATAGGTGTTAATTATTTCTTTAATATTTGGTAAATTTCCCCTGTGAAACCATTTGGTCCAGGACTTTTGTTCGTTGAAAGTTTTTTTGTTTGTTTGTTTTCTTGTTTTTATTGTTGTTGCTTTTTTTATTGTTGTTGTTTTTAATTACTGCCTCTATATTACTAGTTTTAATATGTATATTCAGATTCTCTGATTCTTCCTGATTCAGTTTTGGAAGATTGTATATTTCTAGGAACTTATCCATTTCTTCCTGATTGTCCAATTTGTTGGCATAATATTTTCTTATAATCCTTTCTATTTCTGTGGCCTTTGTTGTTACTTTCATTTCTGATTTTATTATTTTGGTGTTCTTTCTCTATTTCTTGATGAGTCTGGTTATAGGTTCATCAATCTTGTTTATCTTTTCAAAGAATCAGCTCTTGGTTTCATTAATCTTTTGTATTGATTTTTTTAGACTCTATTTCATTATTTCTGCTCTGATCTTTATTATTTCTTCCTTCTACTCTGTGCTTTGTTGTTCTTCTAGTTACTTTAAATGCAAAGTTAATTGTTTATTTGAGATTTTTCTTGTTTTGTGTGGTTGGCCTGTAATATAATGAATTTTCCTCTTAGAACTTTCCCTATGTCCCATAGATTTTGGGTTGTTGTGTTCTTATTTTCATTTGTTTCATGGTATCTTTTGATTTCTTCCTTGATCTCATTGTTAACCCATTCATTGTTTAGTAACATGTTATTTAGCCTCCATATCTTTGTGTGTTTTTTAGTTTTGTTTTTTTTTTTTTGTGATTGATTTCTAGTTTTATACCATTATGGTCAGAAAATATGCTTGATATGATTTTAATTTTCTTAAATTTATTGAGACTTGTTTGGTGTCCTAATGTGTAGTCTATCCTATAAAATGTTCTGTGTGCACTTGAAAAGAATATATATTCTGCTGTTTTGGGGTAAAATGCTCTGAAAATATCAATTAAATCTATCTGATGTAGTGTGTCATTTAAAGCCACCATTTTCTTGTTGACTTTTTTGTCTGAAAGACCTATTCAATGATGTAAATGGTGTGCTAAAATCTCCTACTATGATTGTATTACTGTCAGTCTCTCCCTTTATGTCTATCCAGATTTGCTTTACATATTTAGGTTCTCCTATATTGGGTGCATAAATGTCTACAGGGTTATATCATCTTGTTGTGTTGCTCCCTTTATCATTATGTAGTGTTCTTTATCTCTCTCTGTGGCCTTGGTTTTAGAGTATATTTTGTCAGATATATGTATTGCTATCTTGGCTTTTATAAAAATTTCCATTTGCATAAAATATCTTTTTCCATCCCTTCACTTTTACTTTGTATATATCTTTCCTTCTGAGTCTCTTGTAGACAGCATATATATGAGTCTTGTTTTTTTATCCATTCAGCTACCTTATGTCTTTTGATTGGAGCATTTAACCCATTTACATTTAAAGTGATTATTGATAGGTATGTATTTATAGCCATTTTATCCTTTTAACTATGTCCCTCTAGTTTGTCTTCTTCTTCCTCTTCTTTTTCTTCTACCTCTTCAAGCAAGCCCTTTAACATTTCTTATAATACTAGTTTGTTGGTAACAAAATCCTTTAGCTTTTTCTTATTTTGAAAGATCTTTATTTCTCCTTCAATTTTAAATGATAGACTTGCTGGAAATGTAGTCTTCGTTTTCATCACTTTGAACAGTTTATGCCAGTCCCTTCTGGCCTGAAATGTTTCTGTTGAGAAATCAGCTGACAGTCTTATGGGAGCTCCCTTGTATGTAACTAATTGTCTTTCTCTTGATGTTTTTAAGATTCTCTTTTTGTTATTAACCTTTGCCACTTTAATGATGTGTCTTGGTATGAGTTTCTTTGAGTCCATATTGTTTGGGACTCTCTGTGCTTCCTGGACTTTTTTCTTTCACCATGTTAGGGAAGTTTTTGGTCATTATGTCTTCAAATATGTTCTCAATTCGTTGCTGTCTTTCTTCTCCTTCTGTTGCCCCTATGATGCAGATAGTATTACACTTCATGTTTTCCCAAAGGTCCCTTAAACTATCCTCATTAATATTTTTTTTCTTTTTTGCTGCTCTGATTGGGTATTTTTTTTATCTTGTCTTCCAAATTGCTAATTCAATCCTCTGCTTCATCCACCTGCTGTTTAATCCCTCCAGTGTGTTCTTGATATCAAATATTGTATCCTTAATTTCTGAATAGTTATTTTTTGTTTTATATATCTTTTTTATGCTGTTGTAGTTCCTTGAGCATGCTTATAATCATTACTTTGAACTCTACATCTAATAAGTTGCTTGATTCCATTTCATTTAGCTTATTTTCTGAAGAATTCTCCTGTTCTTTTATTTGGGGCTTGTTTCTTTATCTCTCCATTTTGGCTACCTTTTTGTGTTTGTTTCTACATATTAGATAGATCTGCTATGACTCCCACTCTTAATGAGGTAACCTTGTGTATTAGATGTCCTGCGGTATCCAGTGGTGAAGTCTCCTTGATCTCCTGAGCTAGTTGCTCTATAAATGTCCCTTTTTTGGGTTATGTGGGCCCTCCTGTTATAATTGAGTTTTGATTGCTATTGGCTCATTCATGCATGGGATCAATACTCAAGCTGACTGACTGTAAGGCTCAACCCTGACTGTGGTGTGTGAGGTGCTATGCAGTGGCTGACCACACAAAGCCAAAATCACCTTAGGAGGATTTGGTGCCTGCTGAGATTTCCCTTTGGATATGTTGTTTGTGAAGCTTATTGGATGCTGCTCTGAAATCTGAAGCTGGCCACTGGATATATTGATTCTGGGCCTCTTGTAAGGGACTCTGGTGTAGATCAATGTCAGATGCTGTCTGTGCCTGACAACCTATTTGGAACTACAAGTTATCCAAAGTTTGTGCTGTCTCTTGTGGGTTTGGGCATGTGCAGGTAGGACCAAGCTGCACATCAAGGCTGGCTTTTTCCAGCACTAGGCCTGGGAGCAGGTCAGTGAAAGTCCCAAAGCACCTTGAGATTCAGCTGCCTGTTAGGCTCAGTCACTGAAGGAACTGCTGATGGAATCAGGGCTAGTGGATCTCCTGCAAGAAGGAAGTGCCCCTCAGCCTCCAGGAAAGATGGTGGGTGTGGTCCCTACTCCCAGGCTATAAGAGTCTGTCCTGGATTTTGCCCTGACCTTGGTAGGGTGGAGTCATTAGGAGTTGAGGGCCTCCAGAGCCCAGAGGTTGAGTCTGCCAAAAGCTGAGATGGTAGTTCTATTGGACCTCTTGTGAAGGGTAAGCTCTAGTCAGGTTCACAGGAAGTGATGAGAATGGCTCCCGCCTGAAAACCAGACAACTCAGTCACTGCCATCTCTTCTGAATCTGCCCAGACCTCTACATTAAGGTGACCAGATGTCCTGCTTTTGGCGGGACAGTCCTGATTTTTAACAATTTGTCCCGTGTCCTGCGGCGTTTTAAAAAACTCCTGATTTATGGCTCTGATTTGGAACATTTCCCAGAGACCGCGCGTGATTAAAACCATGTTTTCTCCACTCCTTCAAAGAGCTTTGCTTAGTTTTTTGGTCTTTCTGCAACATTTTGGTTCCCTGACCGGGAAACTAATCGAATGCTGGCTCTTGCCTCCGGTTAGAAGACGGGGTTTGGGGCCCGGGGGTGCAGGACAGGCCTCCGAAGGCGCGCCCTGCTGATTTTAGCAGAATTAAATGGGGGAACTCCCAGCACTCCTGGACCCTCAACCCAGGACTCGGCCAGCACCTGAAAGAGTGGACAAAACACTTCTGGACCTTCTGGATCTGTCGACAGAATCAGTAAGGTAGGGCCCGTCAGTAGTCAGCCTACTCCAAGAGTAGAAGGAGGGATGTGATCAACCCCTCAGAAGTCAAAGGACTTCTTCAGGTCAGGAAATTCTGAGTGAATGTCTGGTGAGAGCGGCATTCTTCAGGTCAGGAATTGAGTAGACGTACTCATTCTGAGTGAGTATCTGGTGAGAAGGGACTCCTCAGGTCAGGAATTGGGAATCGGGTAAAATGTATTTTAAACTCTGAGCGAATGTCTGGTGAAAGTGCGTGAGTGTGGAGGGAGGGGGCCTGCCCTCTCCTCTCCTTTGTGTGGCTCCACGACCTTGGTTACGAAGTCCAAGTGGGCCCCAACCTGCGGTTCCGCAATTTGTCATAAGGCATAATGGTGACTCACCCCCATGTAGCGGTGACCAGGCCCGGGGTTTAATGGGTGCACCTTAGCTAAGACAAATCTAAGCTCCTAAGGGACATGGCCAGGTGGGCATCTGAGTGAAGATCTGTGAAAGCAGGTCACCCCTTCCCTTGTCTGTCTCTAGTCACCGATCATTATGGGGTCGGGACAACGTATGTTATTTCTGTTTTGTTTGTTGAACTAGCAGTTTATTTTGATTTAAAAACTGGGACATTCAAAGGAAAGTTTCACAGCTCTGCAGGGCAGAGAGATTTTAAGGGCTCTGTCCCCTGCTGTGCTGAATTAAGGATTCTTTTGGGAAATCCTCCCTACAGGTCCCAGCCTCCGGGAGGGAGGCATGCTAAGGTGACTGACGGAAGTTTCTCTGAAACTCCTGCTGTTTCTATTTTTCCCTTCTGTAGGAAGAGTCTTCCTCTAACTTAAAATTGAAACTGATTGGTGGTATTCTGTGGTGTAAATGTAGTATGCGCTGATGTAAAAGTGTTTCTATGTTTGTTTCTGTTTTGTTTGTCTGAACTGGCAGTTTATTTGATGAAGGGGGGGTGGAGGGGGGGCCTGCAACATGGCAGTGCCTTCCCCTCAAACCCAACTGACTTGGAATGTATGTTAAGGAGTTTTGGAATTGCTCAAACCTTACCACGTTGGGTCCGGTTCTGTGTGTGCAAGAAGGGACAGAGTAAGGTTTATTAGCTAAGGAGAGGCAGTCAGGGCAGGAACAGGCTAAGGAGAGGAAAGCAGGAAAGAAGCAGGTAGGAGAAAAGAATCAGGTCCCTA
>PVJC01015090.1:0-35533 GCA_004026665.1 Murina feae
GATGGCGCGGGTGCACGCCTCTCCGTTGGAACACTCAATTCCTCTCTGACTGCTAGCCCTGCCGTGGAATCCAGTCCGAGGGGGGCAGCCTCTCCTCTGCCCACACTCCCCCGCCCTATCCTGGTTGTGAACCCGTATCCAGAGTCCCCCAGCGACGCAGTTCCCTGGACGCTTCCTCCACTGCGCCCGTCCCCAGGGATGCAGCCGAGCGCCTGCGCCTGGGCTTTCTGGGGCCTCAGGGGCTGGGGTCTGGTTCACTGACCCTCCCTAAGCCCCGAGTTCACCTTCTCCCAGCCGGATTCTGGCTCACCCGGTCGCAGGTGTTTCCCAGGTCCACCTCCTCTGCAGCTTGGGCTGGAAAGCACTCGCCCTAGCTGCTCACTCCCTCCGCTCCCAGGCACCCGACTCTTCTCCTTATACCGCCGCCATTTTTCTCTATCCTCCAGATTTAATCTTTAAGGGACTTACAGGTTAGTAAGGCAAGTGATACAATGTGAACATGAAAAAATATAAGTGGGAAATGCAGGATGCCATTAAAGAATTATACATGTGTGCTATACAAGTTCAGGAAGCTAATCCCTGAGTCATTCTTTGTATTATCACCCATTATGTACTTCCAACATCTAGTTGTCCCTACTTACATTCCCATCCTAGTTGACTTTATACCTTATATTCTAGTGTTTGTTGTCATTTAGATTTGTTGTGGTGGTAATGTGTGCTTCCATATGTACTTTTCTTACTTACAATCATCTTGTTCATATCAGCCTGGGATGTGGGTAGGGAGGGAGGCTAAGTGACTGGCCCAGTTTTATATTATTAGGAAGTGGCAGAGTTAACTTTTGAACATAAGGTCTTTGTATTCAAAATCTTAGTGTAGTATGATCTATTGCAGCAGTCGCCATCCGGTGGTCCGCAGATCACTGGTGGTCCATGAGGTCCAAAAGGTTGGCAACAGCTGGTCTGTTGCCTCTCATTACAAACTTCCTCTCTTTTTCAGCCAGCAGATAGTTGGGAAAATTTAGCTTGGTGAGTTGGATCATGCTTGGAGGCAGCTTTGTGTGTTTCTGGAAGGCACAGAAATGAGGCAGCATAGCAAGACTGTGTTCAGGCCACTCTTTGAGCCATTCTTAAGGGTTTAGTGACTTTAAATTTTACAAACAGCTGAAGGACATTTACACTATGAAATACTATGCAGCTATAAAAAAGGGATCTCCTACCATTTAAGACAGCATGGATGGACCTGGAAAATATTATGCTAAGTGAAATAATCCAAACTGAGGAAGACAAATATCATATAATCTCACTTATTTGTGGAATCTAATGAACAAAATAAATTTACCAACAAAATAAGACCCAAAGCAGTGGGGCATGGAACAGACTGATATATCTCAATGTGGTGGTGGAAGGATGAGAAGAGATAAACAAAAGAACTTATATGCATAGCCATGGACACAGGCAATAAGGCAGTGAAAACCTGGGGGGTAGGAAGAATGGGAGGTATCTGTAATACTATCAATAATAAAATATATTTAAAAATGAAAAAAATTAAAAATAAAAAAAGTTTACAAAAATCAGAGATTCGCGTTTCCAATTGCTTTTTATACATTTCTCTTGTAGAGGTTGAATCATTCCTTTAGACACACATTCAAAACCCAATTTACCATATTTCCCTCAATTGGTTGTCTCTTTCTCTGTTAATGACACCTAAACACCCATTCTTCTACACTGGAAACCCAGGGGTCCTTTTTAACTAAAGGAGTTCATCTTGGTCCCCTCACCCCAGTTGTGCTCATGCTGGCTTTTTTTTTTTAACTGTCACCCAACTTCTAATCCTGTCATTGCCAATTAACCTGATAGGATTGTTTGTGGGAATAAACTAACCAAGTGTATGAAAAAGAACTCTGACAGCTGTGAGTGAGAGGTGTTTATGTCCTTTGAGGCAGCACATCTGTTGAAGTAAAAGGGATAAGGATGAGGCCATTCAGACTTGACTTGTATCAGTGAAGTGTAGACTTGTATCTGAACTATGACCTCATCGTCTTGCATGTTGATAGCACTCCACATTCTTAAAATTCCTCAGAAGGAGAGGAAAAGGAACTAGTGAGAGAGAATAATTGATTTACCATAGGTGACATAATTAGTAAGTGGCACAGCCAGGACTAGAACTCCTAATGGCTAAATTACAACCTCTTAAATTAAAAACCAGGATTGGTTTTAGCACTTAGTCTGTGTGACCTATGATCAGCAAGTGAGCTTGTTTAAATGTCAATCTCTGCATATAAGGTAGAAGTATATAAGATAGCACCTATTTCTAGAGTTGTTGTCAGAATTGGATGAGTCATATAAAGATCTAGAGTACCGTGTAGGAAATGTTCAGTAAATGATAGCTACTGGATTACTCTTCCCCCCTCTTCACCTATCTGGAGACTTTAGGTTGCTCTTCCTCTGCTTTTTCCCTTTGAGAATTTATTCTCTCTGGCATATTTATTTATACTGCCTCACTTTAGAATTTCTTGAAGTTCACAGATATTTCCAAGAAGTTACTATACCATTTCATTGAAATAAAACTGGGTAAAGAATTTTCATGTTTTCCTCTCTGTTTCTCTTTCCCTAATTTCCTCATTAAGGTTATGACACAATTTTAATGAACTCCTTTAGTTAAAAATTGTGAGATTAAACTTATGCTTTCTGGTCCCAAGTTAAAGGACATTTTAGGTTCAAAATTAGGAATAAACTTGTAAAATCAGAAGTACCCACGAGACTGCTTTAGGAGGTAATAAAGTTACCCACGACTATCGGTATATAAACAGAGCTTTTGTCTGGCAGAACTTTGACTTTTCACTGCTTCATCTAGGCCATCCATTGTAATGTACACTGCAGTGAGAACTGAAAGAAAGAGATTAGCTTCCTACATATTGCATTTTTGTGGCTTTGGAATTTTTGGTTCATTATTTTATACTGTCGTAGTTAAATGAATCAATAAGATAGCAAATGAACTATAATTTAGCGAAGTGATGAAAGTTGTCAAACTGCCCTGTGTATGCCAAGTTTAATATTAGAATAACATTGAAATCCCTGGCTCTTGAATCCCTGCAGAGCTGAGACACACGCAGCTCTGTACTGAGGTTACAGTACCTTGGGGCCTATGTTGAGTGTAACTAGGCTCATGCATACTGCACATATTAGTCCACATTCTGACAAAGTAGAAAATATTGAAGTTTTATCATAGATGAGGCTTTTACATGCAAAGTTTGACAGATGCTGCCTGCTGTTTTCAGGTTAAAGAAAATTACCTGGGCACTGCTGTGTCCATCTGTGAGATGTTTATTCTCAACTTTCACCCTTCCTTGCCCACAACCATTATAATGACCAGAACATCTGCCTGCTCAACAGTGACTTGTCTTGAATAGCGCCCATTAGTTTTCAGTAATTCCCCCTGGCCTGCATGTCAGCCTTCAGTTTAATGGCCTTTTTTATGTTTATTCATTTCATCTTATTTCCCATCGTGGTTTTGTTTATTTCTTTTTTGTTTTTTGTTTTTTCTGTTCTCTTTTTTAAAACCGTCGTGGTTTGCCCTTCATATTCCCCAATGTTTGCACATGACAAGATGTTGCCATCCCAACATTGCCTCCCACTTCACTGACCAGTGCCACTACTGACCATCTAGCACCAGCTACATCGGGACCACTGCCTTCAGCACCTCGGGATGTCGTGGCCTCTCTGGTCTCTACCCGCTTCATCAAATTGACGTGGCGGACACCTGCATCAGATCCTCCTGGAGACAATCTTACCTACTCTGTCTTCTATACCAAGGAGGGGATTACTAGGTAAGTGCCCATATGTTTGAAGCCCCTTTGGATACGTCTTGGTCCCCTCAGCCCAGTCATGCTCACCCTGGCTCTTTGTTGTGCAGGATCTGTACCAATTTTCAGTCTAGAAAATATGATCACTGAGATGCATCTCTCCTAATTTTAGGTTATTAGAAATAAATTCCTAAACAGACTAAAGTCCTGGTATTCTTTCCTGCTTTTCTGCATGACTTGTGGAGAAAGTAAATAGATTTATTGAGGTTAAAGTATTAAAATGTAACCAGGACTACCCTTTGCTCTTAAGATTCAGTCAGCACAGCCTAATAAGATATGGCTTATTTAGAACTTTCAGATTTTAGAAATTAAGGTAGACTTATTAAAGTAATCTGAAGGAACATTTGCCTGCACCATATGTGTATGTGGGCTACTGAACTTTAGGGGGTCTCCTTGATGACACAAGAGTAGTTAGAGATTAATTTTTCTAAAAACAGCATTTTCATTAAATTTCTCTCCATCTCCACCCCTTTCAGGACCTCACAATGCCCCTCCATTGCTTATAGATTACCCAGAATCCCCAAGTTACTTCACTCCAGCCTAGCTATAGTCTAGCTGTCCATGCTTATTTTCCTCCTCTCCCCAGTTGAACTCATTTTCTAGTGGCACTAGTCTAGTTCTTATCACTGTGAAGCCTTTTTCCCCAATCTAGTCTCTTCATTCACACATCTCCTTCTTCCTTCCTTCTTAGCCAAAGCTAAGTTCAGTTCATCCTTATAGGCCCAGGTGAAGCCCCATGATCCCTCAGAAAGCTTCCTCTACCCTTGTCAGCACACAGAGCATTTATCTTACACGTGTGTTTGTACCACTCCTATTGGCACTTAATTATGATAACATGATCTTGTGCTGCCATAAGTTACTCTTCTGTTATTTTATGTGCATTAGTGTTGTTTTACTAGTCTGATTATAAATTTCAGGAGGAACCATGCTATATGCTAAATACATGTTCCTAATATTGCTGAGTAGATTCCTCCATTGATTGCCTGTTACTTCGCCCCAGAATATGAAAGCTAAAATGTTTGTTTTGATTAGGGCCTTAACATATAAAATAAAGCTTGTATTGCTACTAGGGTGCTGACATTTGATATATATTGTCTTTAATACCAGATAGGAAAATTCAGCAAGTATAGGAACCTTAATCAAGTGATTTAATACTCTTGAGCAGTACGTGTGACATAATTTAGCCAGATAGATGGAGCCATTCATAGGGTAATGTTTATCTGAACACTGCACTGGATGTTTGGGGAATTACAAAGATAAGGAAACATATCCTTGACACAAAAAGGCAAGACATTACTACCAAACAGCATGTATGTTAGGAAGTCTTCAGTCGGCTTTCAAATCTCATTACAAATTTCATAGGATTTCACAGGAGGAAGAAAGCATTAGCTCCTCAGAACAGCAAGCTTGCTTACACTGCAGGACCTTGTTATTTGTGAGGAAGAGACTAGATTGGGGAAAAAGGCTTCACAGTGATAAGAACTAGACTAGTGCCATCTATCTGGCTCTTGTCTGTCACCCTCATATGACACCTGCTCAGGCTTCCATGAACCCACCTAGCTTAGCCTCTCAGTCACTCTCCCACTATGCTCTACTGGAGCCACCTTGTTCCCAAGCCAATTATTACATTTTTCAGGAAACTTTGCAAACCATGGATTGATAGCTTGAAATTAGACATGGCAGGAGTATTTACAGTGGCAAGTGCTGCAAACCAGAGCTGACTATTGAACATTTACTCCAGAACACCACTGCTGTCACATCAACCTGTTTTATTTCTTTGCTTTTGTTTTGAAACATGTAACACTGATATTTTCTTTTTTATTAATGTATTTATTGTGTCTGGCCAGCACCTAGAACAGAACCTGGCATATCGTAGCACCAAATAAATTAATCTCAGTGGAGAAATAATTATTCAAGAAATTATGTTGAAATAATTAACTCTATTTGGTGGAAAAAATAAAAGTTCCATCTCTGTCTTCTGTCATGTATAACAACAAATGGCAGATGGGTCAAGAGAATAACTTCTTCACAGACTTACCACCAGATGGCACTATGTGCCTTGGTCATTAGCTAAATTAAATTCTGTTGGGTTTCCGAGTTTTAAAGAATTCTTGTTCTGCCTTTTCAGCTGAGAAATGTTTCCCTTCCTCCCCCCAGTGCCTTTAATGTAAACAGCAGTACTTTTCTGGTAGTAGCTACTAAATGGAGAATACAGAGTAAGTTATTCCAGAAATGAATAGCATTTTGGCATTCTTTCACTTCAAAGCCTTAGGTGTCTGTTAGTCTAGTCCAGGAGTTGGCAAACTATGGACCCTGGGCCAAATTAGACTTGTTATTTTAATGTCCCAAGAACTAAAAATAGTTTTTACCTTTTCAAATAGTTTCATTGTAATAGGTTATATAACTACATAATATTCTCCATTTTGCCTCGTGGCTTATATATATTTAAGAAATTATTTGGCTCTTTAAGAAAAAATTTGCCACCCTGATCTCCTTTTTTTGTTTAATATATAAGTAAACTGAGGCCAAGAAAGAATTAGTGACTTGCTTGTGATCTCCTAGCAAGCTAGTGGTGTTGCCAGAACTAGAGCTGGAGCTCCTAACTTATAGCCCAGTACCATCTTAATATAAAGTGTACCTTGTTCTTTCTGTTTGACTCTTAGCTAGCACATTCTAATCTAAGTCCCACTGTAATATCACTCATTTATGACTCACCCTGGGTCTTGTCCTGAAGTGTTTTTCTTGACAGACACTTGGTTCTGGATCCTCAGACCCATCTAGTGTTTAGAAGCCTTTTCAGGTGCTGGGTATTTCTTCTTAGAGACTGTAACTATTACTCACTTTGTTTCATTATAGTTCTTCTTTGAAACGTTCCTAAGTTTATAGTGCCCTTCACTCATTTCTCCCATTTTTTTCTCTTTCACATCGAACAAAGATATACATAATAGCAATACTGTACATTATTTGCATATCAGAAGGCAAATTTCCATTCATTCAGCACACCTTTGTGATGCTGCTTCTGTTTATGAGCATTCTGCTGAGTGCTTCTGTGGAATATGAACACACATGAGACAGCCTTTCACTTCAATTTGAAGTTAAATAGCACTCCCATCTTTCTCAGAGGGAACTGCTCAAACTTTTTAAGTGCAGAGTGAGCAAAACAGGCTAATCTGTGCTCTCATTTGGAACTTTTAGTTTAGTGCAGCAGTTTTCAACCAGTGTGCCATAAGGATTTTTAAAACATGTAATACCTGACTACTTAGTCAGGGACACTGGCCTCTTTTCCCTTAGATTGTCAAATTAAAAAATGACAGCAGCCAACACAATAGATGTCCAGTGTGAATGAATCCAAATTATACCTACTTTTTTGTCAGATTGGCAAAAAAATATATTTTTTGGTGAGCTACAGAATTATAGTAATTAGTTTTATGTGTGCCATGAGATGGAAAAGGTTGAAAATCTCTGGTTAGTGAGATGTAAAAAACATCTTCCTTTTAGACAGCAATCATTTGTGATCAAACCAAGTGTCAGACACTTCAAATGTAAGAAATCAGTTGCCATCCTTCTAAATCTTGTGAATTAGAGGTTTAGCTGAAAAGAAAATAATATCTATAACAATAAAATCATAATTATAATTTATAATTGAATCTGCTAATTAGACCAAACAGCCGAATGATCTTCCCGACGTCATTCCAGACAAAGCTGGAAGTAGTTAGGGGCAATCAGGTAGGCAGCCAGGTGAGCAGTTAGGAGCCAGCAGTCCCGGATTCTGAGAGGGATGTCCAACTGCTGGTTTAGTCCTGATCTCTGTAGGACATCCCCTGACAGGTCCCAAATTGCGAGAGGGTGCAGTGGGAGCCAAGGCAGAGGTGGTTATGGGTGATCAGGCAGGCAGATGGGGAGTTAGGGGTGATCAGGCAGAGGTGGTTGGGGCAATCATGCAGGCAGGCAAGCAGTTAGGGGTGATCAGGCAGGCAGAGTGGTTAGGGGCGATCAAGCAGGCAGGCTAGTGGTTAGGGGTGATCAGACAGGAAGGCGAGTGGTTAAGGGTGATCAGGCAGGCAGAATAGTTAGGGGTGATCAGGTAGGCAGCGAGGTGAGCAGTTAGGGGCCAGCGGTCCCGGATTGTAAGAGGGATGTCCAACTGCCAGTTTAGGCCTAATCCCTGTGGGATATCCCCCAATGGGTCCCAGATTGCGAGAGGGTACAGGCCGGGCTGAGTGACACCCCCCCACACACACACCATACACAAATTTCATGCACTGGGCCTCTAGTCTTTAAATATCTCAAATACCTCTGAGCAATACATTTTGTTATCATAGTACTCTTTTTCAATGCACCTTATTATAGAAAAGCAACATCTATAATTGTGAAGATAGCTTAAAGAACTATGAAAAACCATTGAAAAACACTTAAATCCTTAAAATGCAAATGTTTATATACAGTCAGACAAATTGAGATATGGTGATATAGAACTAAACAAATTTTACTCAGAAATTTCAGGGAAACATCAATATTTTAAAATAAGAATTGTAATTCAATACACTAGGTAATTTCAAATAATTTATTCCACAGGGTAGTTTTGGGCCTTTTTATTACTCTCTCAAGATAGATACAGATCTTTCTTCACATGATTGGCAAATTTTAAAGGCTAGTTCTTTGTCTAAAACAAGAACGTAAATTTCTTTAAATTATTTGTTGAGAACTCTTTGTAATTTGATCTGGCTTTTTTTTTATAGTAAATACAGTAGACTGAGCATAATTATAGACCCTTGTGTTGACACAAAGACCCCCAAGATTGAGCCCAAACACTGCCTCTTTTAAAGAACCTAGAAAATTACTTTTATATTTTCATCTCATGACACCAGACTGCTGGATTCATTTAAACATTTCAAATCATTTTGAGAAAAGCGTTTTAAAAAGAGTATTCTTTTTAAAAAAATAAATTGTAAAATCCAGTATCATGATTAGCTTATTTTATAGATTAGGTTACTTTTAGGTTTTATTAATTTTTTAATGTTTTCTTCCCACTTTTAAAAGTGATAATCTCTAGTTTTCCTTTTATTGAGAATCTGTTATCAAAAATACATACAATAGCCCTGACCGGTTTGGCTCAGTGGATAGAGCATCAGCCTGCAGACTCAAGGATCCCAGGTTTGATTCCTGTCAAGGGCATGTACCTTAGTTGTGGGCACATCCCCAGTAGGAGGTGTGCAGGAGGCAGCTGATGGATGTTTCTCTCTCATCGATGTTTCTAACCCTCCATCTCTCTCCCTTCCTCTCTGTAAAAAAAAAAAAATATATATATATATATATATATGTGTGTGTGTGTATATATATATATATTTTTTTAATACATATAATATCCCTTGATATTTTCTGTGGAAATAGGATCATACCTATAATCACCTTCTTTTTGTCTCCCTGAGAATCACCCCTTAAAATACAATAATTTCTGAAACCTACAAAATTGATTATCAGTTGTCCTATTTGAAATGGCATTGACAAGGCCTTGTCTGTGTCTTCTCTGCAAAGAATTTGTGATTATAACCAGTGATATCAGCAATATTTAAATAAGAACATCAATAAGTTATCAAACATGTATGATATTGCTCTTTGCAAGTTTCCCTATTCTGCTGTGCACTGTTCCATCCCCAAAAGTTTCCTCTTTTGAGAGTTAATTTGACTTAAATTGATGATATTTTGATGTGTTATGGTATCTATCTGTAGGCATTGCAGTGGAAATGAAACTGCACATTTTAGAAATATTTCTGATCAATGCTGTTTCTTTCCAAATTGTTTTGTCCAAAGGGAACGTGTTGAGAATACCAGTCACCCAGGAGAAATGCAGGTAACCATTCAAAATCTAATGCCAGCAACTGTGTACATCTTTAGAGTGATGGCTCATAATAAGCATGGCTCCGGAGAAAGTTCAGCTCCTCTTCGAGTAGAAACACAGCCTGAGGGTAAGTGTCCCACCTGTCTGTCAGCTCCACTTGTAGGTCTGACCTTTAAGTAGGTCTACCTTATGTGTAGCCTTGAACACCATAGGAGTATAAAAGATAACAGTCTCTTGCCTTTAAGGATTTTATGAATTAGGAGAGATAAAATTAATTCACATCAAACAGTAGCTAATAGTGTAAGACAATGTAATTCTGATACATTCTCAGATTTTACCGATTCTTTAAGACCTACCTCAAATACCTTCTATAATCTTTTCTCTGATTCTGATATTATATCTTTACAATTCTAAGATACAGTGTTACTTTCTTCCTTGAATTGTGATTATAAATATATCTCTCTCTTTTTGAAGATTTTTTTTGTTGACTTTTAGGCTGGCTGCCTCCTGAATAATCCCTATAGGGGACCAAGCTCACAACCAGGCATGTGCCCTGACTGGGAATCAAGCTGGCAACCTTTCAGTGCACAGGAAACATCCAAACAAATGAGCCGCCATAGCCAGGCCATATCTCGTTTATTTTATGGCAAAGACAGAGTCTTTGTCAACTTTATCTTTCCCATTGTCTAAAGTAGGTATTTAATATTAGGTATCACTTGGATTGTCATGATCTTTATGCATATTACACTCTTTGGAATCTCTTTAAGGCTTTACTTTGGATCTGTGGTCTTTTGTATTAGATACTGTTACTTCCGATTACATTTCTCAAGATTTTCTGCAACTTAAATCACAGTCAGGTTGATTTATTTTATAAGTGTCTTGCATGTCTTAAATTTTTATTGTAAACTATAGCCCTGAAATTGTAAGAAGCAATCAAACCATAATGGATGCTTTTCCCCTGAGGCTTTCTTCCACATGTTTTCTTCTTTTAGCACAAGCCACCGTTTTCCATCATAACCTTCTCCAGTTTTCTTTAACTGTTTAACTGCACTAGTTTTTCAAGTAAACAAACTTCCAGTATCAAAGATTTTACTTCATCTATGAGTAACTTAGTTGCAAAACATTTGTGAAAGCTATAGACCAGGGAACTAAACAGATCTAATGAATTTGCCAGTGAAACTATGGGAATAATTCAAAGACTTACCTGGTTTGATGAATGGAATAAGCAAAGTCCAGAAGCTATGAAACGTCATTTCCTAATGCTGGAGCAGATCATTTCCTCATCCAGTGTGTACTGAGCACACCCATTCCAGGTGCTACACAGGTATTAGAGATGCAGGGGACACAGGATAGGAAGTCTCCTCTTAAAAATGAGCAGTCAAGATGGGAAGCCACTGATCACTTCAGTGATAGAGCTTGAAGACCAGGACTCAAACCCAGGCAAGAACAAGAGGGCATTCAGAGAGTCAGCAGGTTGATTAAAGGAAAGAATGTGTTCTTATTACAGGGAAAGGATATTGAATTTTACAGTTATTGTGTTCAGATAAGAGCAGGAATAGTCTATTACAGGCTCAATTTTCCTCCACTAACTTTCAAGTACAGGTGTCATTTATGAGAGATACTGGGATATAAAACAAGGAACAATTACTGTGAAGTTAGGTATATCAAGGAAGTTCCCAGGAAAAGATGAGTCTGGGCCTTGAAGCATTTAACTTGAGCAAGCATTTTGTGAGGGAAAAACTGCATGACCCAATTTCCCCAAGTAGGATCAAACTACACAAGCAAGGTGCATCATGATGAAAATAAAGGAAAATACCACTGGATTTGATTGAGTGCAAGAGTTCCCTGGGGCTGTGAACCTTATGAAAATATTTGTGTGTCTGTACAAAGTCACATTTTCCTTGGGAAAGAGCCTGTGGCTTTCATTGTCATTTAAGAACTAATGAGTGAAACTGTTGAGATCCACTGGACCTGAAGAGTCATTGTTAATTTAGAGATGAAAGAAAAGATGTATGGGACAGTAGATTTATTAAGTGCCCACCATGTGCCAGTCACTGATGTAAAAATGAATCAAGATATGAAGTTGAGAAAGACTGCACTTCAATCCACAAGAGGCTTACAGTCTGGCTCCAGAGACAGACAAGTAAACGGACAGTAGTGTGATATGCTTGCATCACAGTCACTTGTTCAAGGAGTTTGGTTAAAAGAAAGTAGTTAAAAAGACTACAGATGGCCCTAACCGGTTTGGCTCAGTGGATAGAGCATCGACCTGCGGACTGAAGGGTCCCAGGTTCTATTCTGGTCAAGGGCATGTACCTTGGTTGCGGGCACATCCCCAGTGGGGAGTGTGCAGGAGGCAGCTGATCAATGTTTCTCTCTCATTGATGTTTCTAACTCTCTATCCCTCTCCCTTCCTCTCTCTAAAAAATCAATAAAATATTTTTTTAAAAAAAGACTACAGATGGCAGGGGCAACAGATTCTGGTGAGGGTGTTTTAGGATTGGAGATGACTGTCACATGCTATCACAAAAGAGAAGGCTTTAGTGGAGAGTGGTTTGTACTTCATGTGGAGGTAATCAGCCTGTGTGGGAGGCATAAGGGCTGTGTGGAGTCAGCCCTTGGGAAATATTTTACATATTTAGCTTCACAAACCAACTTAATTTTTTTCCATTTATTATGCCACTGTACAGCTGAAATGAAAGAATTTATTAGCACACTTTTTAGGATCATATTTGCCTATGTTTAGGATAGCCAATGAATATATTGAAAATTATTTCATGGGAATTTGGCGACTGTTGTTTTCCTTCTCCTTAAATAAGTTAGAGGAAAGTTTTCCATATCAGCAGAAGTGTGACAAATCCCACTTGTCAGGCTCTTACAAAATAATGCTCTTAACATTAAGTGAAAAGCAAGATGTATGACTATAAAAAGTAAACAACTGTCAAAATAACCATCTTCAGGTTTCTCTACTTTGGTAGCAAAACTAATCTTAAGCTGTGGTGCTATTATTTAAGAAAGCCAGTTTGTTCCTTTTCCCCCCTTTCCTTAAATCTGATGGGTGTCTGTTACAGAAACACTAGCACCAGAGAAGTTATTTTCAATTATAGTGTCCAGCAAAGTGTAGGCATAGGCAACCATGCAGGATTTATGTATAAACTGAGGCTGGAACCTGTCAGACAAAAAAAAGAGTCTTAAAAAGGTATGTGAGACATTGTAGGAGTTAGAGCTGGACAGTCAACCAATCAACTACTCGTTGAGTCTTCCAGTCACATACATCTTAAGGAGGGGGTTGTACTAATCTCCTAACTGGTCTTCTTGAGCCCATATTTTAGAATTAGAAAGTGCTCAGTTTCTGGCTCTAACAGACTAACTTCCCAACACTTGGAACCATTCTTAATTTCTATGAATACAGATGCTAATCCTATCCATCTCATTTGAGTTAGCCCAAAGGTTAAATAGATGTAATTTAAGTACATGTAACACACTCAGTGCTGAACTGACTGCAAGCATTCAATAAAAGGTAGCTATTTGTAAAGTTACTCTTTTATCTCTAGTCTTGTTCCCTTAAACATTTTTCTTTCATGTGTGTCTTTATATGTCCTTTCTAAACATATATCTGATCCAGTCATGTCATGTTTCTGCTCACAATTACCTAACACCTACAAGAGATAATCCAAAGTCCATGGCAGAGCATTAAAGGTCCTTCATTATCTGGCTCTTGGCATCCTTTTCTCCATTCTCTCTCCACATCTACTCTCTTGTTTCAGCCTGACCACCTAACACTGCCTTCTCACATGTTATTCCCCATTTACTGGACTAGTTTTCCCCTTGGTACACATTTTTCTTGCTCCCCAGAAGTTGTCACCAATCTTTCCCTTTCTTACCCACACCCATCCAAAGCAGAATTATGTGCTCTCTTTCTGTTTTTGTTTCATTTGCTACTTAATTGTACTATGACATTATTTGTAACTATTTATAAATCTGACTTCTCTCTAGACTGGGAGTTCTTTGGGACAGAGCTGCCCCTCCCTGCATCCCCACCACTGGTAAAGGGAGGTTCTTGTTTTGTGATGGTGGCTTTATATGTGCTGCTATTCCATTGCCAAGCTAGGAGTTTATAATCCAAAAGAAGAATTCTGCAGTGTTCTTTTTGTTCCTTTTAATAAATTTGAGATTTTTCACAGATCACATGTGGTTTTAATCTAAATCATAGAAAGGTAAATTTGTTTAATTATGTATTATCCTAAAACCACTTCAATAAAATCAGTTGTTTTCTTAGTGGTTTTTTATTATTATTATTTTTAAAACATGACATCTATAATAATAAAAATTTAATATGCTAATGAGACCAGATGTCCTAATGGGCTTCCTTCCTTCCGGACGAAGCTGCAGTCGGCAGGGGCCAAGGCAGAAGCCTGCAGCTGCGAGGCACAGGCAGCCGCCGTGACAGGCAGGGTCCAAACCCTTTGTATGAATTTTATGCATCGGGCCTCTAGTTATGATATGATTGCTGAGAATGGTTATTGAGGGGTTCAGTAAATTTCATTTATATCTTGCTATCTTGAAATTTTCTTTCTAGTTCAGCTCCCTGGCCCAGCACCTAATATCCGAGCATATGCAACTTCCCCTACGTCCATCACTGTCACCTGGGAAACACCATTGTCTGGCAATGGGGAAATTCAGAATTACAAATTGTACTACATGGAAAAAGGGACTGACAAAGAACAGGTATAAGATAAAGCCATTTTTTAAATTTATTTTTAAATTACAGTCGACAAACATTATTTTCAGGTATACAACATAGTGATTAGGCAGTTATATATCTCATATAAATAAGATTGTGAGAGGGCACAGGCCAGGCCAAGGGACCCACCGGTGCATGATTGGGGCTGGGAAAAGGTCACAGCTGGGGAAGGGTCATAGGAGGGCTCCAGGGCATGTCCGGGCTATCTCGCCCAGTCCTGATCGGCAGGACCCCAGCAGCAAGCTAACCTACCAGTTGGAGCATCTGCCCCCTGGTGGTCAGTGCACGTCATAGTGACTAGTTGGACACTTAGCATATTAGGTTTTTATTATATAGGATTATATAGGTTGAAATGATAACCCTGATAAGCTCTAGTACCCATCTGATACCATACAGGGTGAATATATGAAGCCAGTTTTAAATCCATTGATTGCAATTGTAGAGTTGAACTATATTTCCAAAACTTAATGCTTGCTAGTCTAGAAATCTGAGACTTGAAAAAAAAAAAAGATAGGAAATGAAAGTTGACAGTTTCTGTTTCTTTGTGCAAAAAATTTATTCTGTAGATTTTACCAGCAAGGATTACTAAAGACCAAGCAATATTCCTCAGTAAATTGCCAGTGTTGATGGTTTTATGGTTAATCTGTTTTGACTGTTAAATAATATTCTGTTTAAAGGATAAAAATCAGTATAGTCCATTCTTTTTGTAACATGCCTTTTGGTGAGTTGTATATGTATAAATTGTTTTCATTTTATTCAAGGATGTTGATGTTTCAAGTCACTCCCATACCATTAACGGGTTGAAAAAATATACAGAGTATAGTTTCCGAGTGGTGGCCTATAATAAACATGGTCCTGGAGTCTCCACACAAGATGTTGCTGTTCAAACATTGTCAGATGGTGAGTCTTTCTTCCTTTGGAAGAGAATACTGTGCTTGGGGGCCCTGGTGACATAGTAGTGAGATCATGGGCTTTGATGTCAAGAAGATCCTGTTCAAATCCCAGTATCCGTTTTTCATAGTGTCTTTGGTCCAGTCACTCAGCATGTCTGAGTATGTTTCTTTAACGTAAAATATAAAGAATACAAACTTCACTGGGTTGCTGTAAAGATTTATTGAGAGACATAGAACTTGGTAGTGCCTAGTACCAAATAGTTTCTCAGTTTTTTTATTTTTAGTAGGGGCTTTTGTATAAGGAACTATTATTGCTTATTCATAACACAGGCTATTCAAAGGCTGTGAAAAGCCTAGCCTTGGTCTATTTAGTAATCCAAATAGATCTTTTTAATCCCACAGTGTTTTAGGATAATGTCATTTCTCACCTATGACTGAACTTCCAAGCTAAGTTATATATATGCATATACCCATTATGTAGAGCAGTATTTTTCAAATTACAGCTTGCTAAAGAGATTGAGTAGGTCAAGAACCAGTATTCAAAAATATATTTTTTTAGAATAGAACAGAAAATAACAGTTTATTGTTCTTAGTAAGTGTATATATTGTTTCCTGAAACTCACCTAAATCAATGTGTTACAAAAATATTTTTTTCTAAAAAATGCATGTATATGCATATACCCCTTATATATAAACTTGAAAGTTTTAAAAGCTATAATTCTACTCCTTTAAGCAAATAGTCAAACATAACATCAGCAACAATGGAGCCAACTGACATTATATGTGTCTTGATAGGAGACATTGAGAAAGACACAATGACTGTCTCCCCTATGTTGTATCCCTGTAAAAAATGTCTCACTTGAATCTGATCATAAATTGGGGGAAATTCTGGGGGGGGGTGGGGGAATGGCCTGGATTCTTAAAAAATATTAATTTCATGAAAGAAAAAAATGGTTATGGACTCATTCATGAATCTAGATTAAAGAAGACACATAAAATTATATAAAATAGTTATCTATTGCTAGTTCCTGGATCTAGGAGTCAAAATAAATAAATAAAAGGCACTCTTAATACATTTCCTTAATGTTAAAAGATATAGTATTAGGCAAAATTAAGTATTAGATATGTTATTAGATATATTAGATAATATTTTGTGCTAAGATTAAATTTTCTGAAAGTGCTCATTATATTATAGTCTTGTTGGAGAATGTCTGAATTTAGGAGCACATACCATAGTATTTAGGAGTGAAGTCTCGTGACTGCAGCTATCTCTCAGATGACTCAGCAACAGTCTGTAGGTAGATAAATATGTTTGTGTGAATATAATGAAAACTAGATTCGATGTGACAGAACATTAACAATTGGTGAATTTAGGAAAATACAGTGTCCTAAAAAATGTATATACTTTAACAGCTGATAGTTCAGCTGATGTTTCTTTCTTTTCAGATTTAACCCACTGCAATTAATAATGGGTTAAAAGTGTGTATACATTTTTTTGGGAGATCCTACATATGGTATTCATATGTATGGCATATCCTTACCATTGTGTTCAGTGTGCTTAATATTTTTCAAGGAAAATTGGTAAAAATAAATACAAACTATAGTTTGGTTAGCTAACCACATAAGCCAGTTGGTCAAGACGGGGAAAAGTTGAGGGGGCTTTGAAATCTATACAAGACCCAATTTTAACTACAATAAGTGGGTTGGCATGCCGACAATAGTGCCTGTTAGGGACTGAATGTGTCTGAGCATGGTGCTTAAGGGCAGCACTTAGAAGTAAGACAAATTTTGGTTCCTATGTTAGCTGAAATAAATACTGTGGACAAGGAGATTTAACCTCATCTATAAAGTGGGAATAATAATGGAAACTCCTGTGTGGGATTGTTGTAAGGATTAAGTCTCTGCCATGTAAGAGCACACAGCAAATCTTAGCTATGATGATGATGATGATGATGATGATGATGATGAAGAAAAGAAGAGGAGGGGGGAGAGAAGAGGGAGGACGATGAGGACGAGGACACTGCAACAGCAACTACTTTGGGGGCCTCTTCACCTAAGTCAGAATTTCTTAGCAGGGAGATGGTTGGAAGCATTCATGGCCTTCTTTCCAAGCACAGGTGCCTAAGACCTACACGAGACCCTTTGAGGGTTGAGGCCTGATACGCTTTGTACAAGATACAATATTGAGCAAGAATAGTCTCTGTCCTCCAGAAGCCTATAGCACAGTGGGCACTGAGTTGTATACCTGGTCACCAAATGTCAGAGAAAGGGCGAGAGAAGATTCTATAGATGGATTAGGAGAGAAGATCTAAAGTCAGCATTTTGTGTGCAGAGAGGAAATCCAATAGGATTACTTGAATTCTTTTTGCTTTAGTTACTACAAAGGGGAATGCTGGAGATACCCCTGTCTTAATCTTTGAGATACCCCTGTCTTATGTTCTAATATGTGAGGAACTAAAGTTGTGCAGCATTTTGTTTAAGCAACAGTCAAACTTTTCACATCTAAATGAAAGTTTCTGCTATACAGTTGTCTTGGGAAGCCAGATGGTCACCTTACTGAAGCTGTCATTTCCTAAATATCTCTGTTTTACTTAAGAACTGCCTTCAAACCCAGTTTTGGAACTTCACTAGAAAGCCAAGCTCACTGATTTATGTCTGTCCCATTTTGGACTCATAATGACATTACCCACTTCATTTACTTTCTATATTTGTTAGACTTGTTTCCAGAATATTTGTGGTTCTTCCTCAAAATAAAGCTATACTATCACCAAGAATGATCAAAAGAATATGTTGATGCCCTGACCAGTTTTGCTCAGTGGATAGAGCGTCGGTCCCAGGTTTGATTCTGGTCAAGGGCACATGCCCCAGTTGTGGGCTCAATCCCCAGTGGGGGGGCATGCAGGAGGCAGCTGATCAATGATTCTCTCTCATCAGTGATGTTTCTATCTCTCTCTCCCTCTTCCTTCCTCTCTGAATCAATAAAAATATATTTAAATTAGAAAAAAAGAGTATGTTGAAAGTTCAGAATATATCTGAGGTCTAGAAAAGTTTAGAGTCAGTCAGTCACATTCTTAAAATAATTACCTGACTTCCCAAAAGTACAATCTGACTTGGGTATGGGTGTATGTATATGAAGGTGTCTCATTTTTTTAAATGAATCAAACATGACCACACCTTATCCACATACTACTGTCAACACAAGGGCACCGACAGCTGCATTTTGACCTTTAAGTTGCATAGTCAGTGTTTGAGATGTGCATTTGTGTAAAGTCCAGCCAAGAAGAGTCAAATGATGGGTGATAAAAAAAACAAAAACTTTTTCTTTTTTTTCTTTTTTTTTTTGCCTGTCTAGTTCCCAGTGCTGCGCCTCAGAATCTGTCCTTAGAAGTAAGAAATTCAAAGGTAAAACTTTTTATTGTCGTTAATTTTTACCAGTATATTATTAAAACTCAGAAGGGCTTATAGGGAGGGAGATCCTATATCAAAACAATCATTATCAGGAAATAAGGTGACGTAAAAATTATACTTGCTAGTAAAGCTGGGCTTAGAAACCAACTTCAGTTTATTCTGTTTAACTTTACTGCCTTTCTCTGATACCACAATTAATTCAGCCTTCCTGCGAATATGTTGCTATTATGTAAATTATTACAATCTAGATCTTAACAGTCCAGAACCTTGGTGATTAAGTAGAAGGAAGGAAGTCGTTTATGATACCACAGTTCCTTAGTCCTTTGAGATGAGCCCAGTGTGAATATTCCTGACGGTTGCAGATGCTGAAACCATCTCTCTGAGTCACATTCACTGTACACGTATGGCCTGTACACTTCTTGGAAGGCCCAGAGACCTGGGCTACATAGACTTCTGACATGTTCAGTCCTTTCAAAAAGTACTATTGGATTCCTTTTCCTTAAAAAACAACTAGCTGCTAATTAATTATCCTCTTTTGGGAGAGTTTTAAACAGAAATTAACTAAGTTCACCTGTTCCACAATTGAGATGGGAAGAGAACCTTACACCTAACAATAGTTTACTGCCTAATTCATGAATCTCTGACCTTATGTTTTCTTCTGAAAACTTTTTTGAGACTTTTGTCTTCATTCTGGCAAAACACCCAGGAGATCAAAGGCCCAGAGTATATTGCCAACAAATATAATACCCCACTTTGGTCATTGGTTTAAATTAATAAGTATTTTTGAGTGATTATTAAGTAACTTAATAAAACTCTAATCACCCTACTGGCTTTATGTTCCTTCTCTTTGCACAGAATTTGGGGTAATAATACAAAATAGTTAGGACCAAGATTTTGACATATTTGGTCTTTTCCCCATAAACTTATCCTTTCTAGAGTGTTATGATTCACTGGCAGCCACCTCCTCTAGCCACACAGAATGGGCAGATTACCGGCTACAAGATTCGCTACAGAAAGGCCTCCCGAAAGAGTGATGTCACTGAGACATTGGTGCCTGGGACCCAGCTGTCTCAGCTGATTGAAGGTGAGTTCCTCTGCACGTAGGCAAAAGTTGGGAGATGTATCTGCCTTAGACAGTGAACTTGTCTGATTACTGCTTGGAGCTCTTATCTTGCACAAAGTTAAAATAGTTCGAAAGGATTTGTAAAAATTTGATAAAAATTAATTGAAAACACTCTTACACATTCTGCCATTTCTGAATGAGATTATATTTTAGTTTTATTTCCTTGTGTTTTTCTGTATTCTTTATGATATATGTAGTTTTTTTTATAATCTGAAAAAAGTTAAAACAAAGCTGTATAAACAAAGAGTCTGCACGTCTAGTTGTTAGCAGAGTGTACAGACTGAAAGTGTACTCTAGCAATCCAGCAAGTTTTTCTCCTTAGCCCTCATCTCATAGATGAGACTGACTCCTTTCAAAATAGGAGGTGAATGTTTGTCTCCATGGAGTCAGTCTTCTCCTTTCTACAGAAAGTAAACATGGCTGCCGTCAGTGCTGCTGAGAAATCTCACTGAAGGAACATTACTGTAAAATTCCTCACAGATGTTCTTAAAAGTTAGTTTCTGATTTTACTCCAGATACAGTTAAGTAACAGTTTCCATCTGTAGGGTTTTACTTTGAATATTTAATAACAGATATTTACTGTGTACCAGGCATTGTTCTTGTTGCCAATAACAAAAATAGAGCATAGTCCTTGCCCATGAGGAGACTATTCATTTTTTTTCAATTCAACATCTGATGTATAAGGAAAATAACATTTTTATGGTAAAACTCGATTTTTCTTTCTTTCTTTCTTTCTTTTTTTTTTTTTTTTTTTTTGGTTAATCCTCACTTGAGGATATTTTTCCATTGATTTTTAGTGAGAGTGGAAAGGGGTCTGGCGGGGGGGAGAGAAACATTGATGTGAGAAAGACACATAGATTGCTTGCCTCTTGCACATGCCCCAACCAAGGCCGGGGATGGAACATACAACAAAGTACGTGCCCTTGACTGGAATCAAACCCGGGACCTTTCAGTCTGCGGGCTGATGTTCTGAGCCAAACCGGCTAGGGATAGATTTTTCTTTATCAAGAAAATTCTTGCATTTTAAAATTATATTTAGATTGGTCCATTTGTTTAACAGACCTTATTGAGTTTTTATTAGTGCGAGCTATCACTGGGCATATAATGGCGAACAAAAATGGAGATATTTGCTCTCTTGAAACATTACCTTGAAGCTTGATAAATATTAGAGAATAATGTGGATTACCAGGACCCTGTATTGAACAATAACCAACATGATTAAGTTTTAGCCAGAAGTAATTGTTGTTTCTTCTTTTTGTACCACTTATAGCACTTAACGTAGTCAGCCATAATATGATTTGTGTGCCTTAGTTTTAGTCTGTGAACTCTGTTTACTTTGGGAGAGAGGAAGGAACTCTTAACCATTTTATATGTGGGTCTCCCTTGCACATGCTTTTATGCACTCTCATTCACTTGCTAAGTCACTCTCTTTTTCATTCTAATTCTCCCCAAAGGCATGGTAATCTGATCTGTTGAATTCTTTCAAAACTTCAGTTGAGCCATGCTTGCTAAGAGACCAGGTTGTTGTCTATTAATAGTTGTAAGTACATGTATAGTCACTCTGGCTCTTTCTGGTTCATGTGGGCAGGGAGGTAAAGTGACTTGGGCCTAGCCATTTTGCTTCTCATTCTATTTTGCTTCTTGCTTTCTTGTGGGCAAATAAGATGATCTGCAGAGAACAGAACTTCCCATGTCTTCTCTCACACCTGTGACAGGATTGATTAACTGAGGAGCCAGGGCTTATCCTGGCCAAGTTCTCTCTCAATTTCTGTACTGTGTTGCTGGCCAAAGGTCCCAATATTTGGATATGGAGAGGTTGGATAATTTGTTATAACCCTACTAAGACCTATCACAATATCTACTATTTAAGTGCTCTACAAATGTGTGCATGTGAACTGTATACTTGCAAATGGCTAAAATGGTAAATTTCATATATATTTTAACACAATAAAAAAGAAAAAAAAATGAATTCATGAATATATGACCATATTATTGACTCTTGTTCTACTTTGTAGGGTAGACTTTCTATATATATATATATATATATATTTTTTTTTTTTAATTGATTTTTTTCAGAGAGGGAGAAGGATAGAGACTTAGAAACATCGATGGGAGAGAAACATTGACCTCCTGCACACCCTACTGGGTATGTGCCCGAAACCAAGGTACATGCCCTTGACCGGAATTGAACCTGGGACTCTTGAGTCCGCAGGTTGATGCTCTATCCACTGAGCCAAACCGGTTAGGGCTGTAGGGTAGACTTTTACATACGGATGTTTGATTCATTTATAATTCATGTACTTTATTAGGTTATATTAAATATAAAAGGTTGCATAATAGAAAGGCATTATTTCTTTTTTATTTATTATATATACTTACGTGTTGGTAGGCTGTTGAGAAATAGCTTTCTAGGCTGTGTTAACGTTTAAAGTTTTTTTCTGTGATTATGGCATGGCACAGAGAACAGAGGTAACATGGTGGGAGTAACATTATGCATTCTTTTCTGGTCTTTGGTGTCTTCTGACACCAATGGACTTTGTTCCTTGTTATAACTTTCATTATCCGGGGCCTCTTTTTCTGGCCTTAGCTTCCTTACTAAAATGAAGGGATTGCATTAAGTGATTTCTAAAATGCCTTCAAGCTCTTTAAACAAACAAACAAACAAACAAACAAAACCTGTTACCTCCTGGGCACTTTACTGATTTCTCTTTCCTTCTTGGATTGTGTGGACCAGTCTCTACCTTAGAGGTGGGAGCACCTCTGGTCTATATGTACGTATTTCTTGTTTTGTATTAATTTTAACTAAAACTTTATCAAGGTAGTAGCTGCATATTGAGTTGGTGGATGAGATATTTGCTTTAATGAGATTATTGGTATTTTGTTTTTCCAAATATGTTGTTTCAGATTGTCTTTTTTTGTCATTTGGGTCTCAGGTCTGGATCGGGGGACTGAATATAATTTTCGAGTGGCTGCTCTAACAATAAATGGCACAGGCCCGGCTACTGATTGGCTGTCTACTGAAACTTTTGAAAGTGACTTAGATGGTAAGAACAATGGCACAGGTAAGGTACTAATTATAGTCAAGTGAGCCTAACTGGAAAGCCACAGATTTGGGGTATATATTGCTTTAATATGTGAAGTTTAATATATACTACTGTCATTCCTGTAATAAAGCAAGTTTCATGTATTCTTCCCCCCCCCCCCGCCATCCACCACCCCCTTTGTGGCTTTTAGATAACTGTCTTTTAAGTAGAACCAAAACCAATAAAAGGTACAGGTGACTTAAGACTGTTTTTCGCCAAGGCCATGGAGTATGTGGATGATCTAAAATGGAAGGCTGAGCCACATGAATCATGTTTATGTTTCATTAGTCTCCCTTTTCTCTTCATTCTAGACACCTTGCCTTTTTCTCACCTGTTTATTCAATGAGTAAGTCCATATGGGTGTGTGTATGTACCTTTATCAAAAACAGGTGCTGTACTTGGAAGACAAAAGGATTCTATTCTAACTCTTGTTTTACTATTTTTTAAATTAAGAGAGCAATTTATGCCTTGAAAAATGCTGTAAATTGCCACCTCTTAGGCCTCTTGGTCTCCCACCATTTAAGTCAATTTATGGTTCTATTCATATTTTCTGACTTACCATATTACTTAGGGGAGTAAATAACTAATACTATTGCTATAATGTGATACTTAACTACCTGTTGACACCAGGCTTCTAATGAGTTGGTGTTTCTGCCTGGTAAGTTTGGGAATCAGATGTGAGACCAAGAGGAATGGTTAACTATTGAAAGTCAATTTATTTGTTTTTCTCTATTGGACAGAGAAAAACAGTCCATAATATTACAGTCTCTAGTATTTCCAGCTGCTGTTTGGGTTTTGTTTTCTTCTTAGAATGCAGTAAAACCGTTGGACGTACTTAACTGTATATATACATATTCTCTTTGAATTCTTGGGCATAATGGAAAAACTTAGCCCCAAATAATTTAGCAGGAGATTGAACACCATTCCCCAGAGGTGATGAAATACCCTAACGGAAGATGAACCTGATCTTGCCTTTCATATTTCCTTCACAGAAACTCGTGTTCCTGAAGTACCTAGTTCTCTTCATGTCCGCCCACTTGTCACTAGCATTGTAGTAAGCTGGACTCCTCCAGAGAACCAGAACATTGTGGTCAGAGGTTATGCCATTGGTTATGGCATTGGCAGCCCGCACGCCCAGACCATCAAAGTGGACTATAAACAGCGCTACTACACCATTGAAAATCTGGGTGTGTATGCTCAGTAAAGGAAGTAATTGTACTTGTGATTGCTTTCTTTTCACCTTTTTATTGTGTAATAATTTTATTTTTATAGAAAACTTAGAAAAATAGTCCAAAGATTTCCTGTTAATCCTTTACTCAGCTCCCCAAAGGATTTTTCCACATGTGCTTTACCAGTCTGTATCTTCCTGTATGTACTTGTTTTCCCTCTGAACCATTTGAGAATAAGTTGAGACATGATGCCTCTCTACCCACTAATACTTTAATGTGCATTTCATAAAAACGAGGACATTTGATAACGTAACCACAGTACAATGATCAAAATCAGCAAATTAACACTGACACAATATCTATAGACTTTATTGATATTTTACCAGTTGTTTCATTAATGTCCTTTATGATAAAAGAAGGCATTGTCCAGGATCACATGTTGCATTTCATTATTGTGTCTCATTAGTTTTCTTTGATATGGAACAGTTCCTCAGTATTTTTTTTACTGTAATGACCATGACATTTTTGAAAAGTATAGACCAATATTTTCTCATTACATTCAGCTGACGTTCTTCTGGGAGGCAGAGCTTAGACAACAGTGTGATCTTGTCAGTGCATCATCTTAACAGGAGATTATAGTAACAGGAGATTAATAGTAAAAGGAGAGCCTGTTACTAGTGATGTTAATTTTAATCACTTGATTTAAGTGGTACCTGCCTCATTTCTCTACTATAAAGTTACTATTTTTCTCTTCATAATTACCAAGTACCTTGTAGGGGAGAAATCCCATGAGTCTTTGAAAGTATTTTATTTCTCATCAAACTTTCACTTACTAGTTTTAGTATCTTTAGTAATAGTTATCATTATAGTGTTTCACAAGTAGTGATTTTCTAATGCCATTATTTCTTCTATATGTATTAGCATTCTTTAATCAGGAAAAGCTTTTCTCCTCTTTCACAGTGAAAGAATGGCCAGTGGGAATCTCATTATAACTGGTTCCTCTGTCCATCTGACAAGATGTTTCAGACCCTGGTATTTCCTAGCCTTAGCCCTTGAATCAGCCATTTCTCCAAGGAACCCTGGTTTCTTTTATGGAAAATGGTATTTAGAAATCAATATTTGAGCACTCTACTGACTCATAGAAAATCCTGAGGAAAATCCTGGCTACTAAAACTATAAGTAAGTTTAGCAAGGTCACAAGCTACAAAAATAGTCATATTTCCATACTCTAACAGTAAGCAGTTGATAATTTGAATTAAAATTGCATTATCCCCAATGCAATCCTACATAAATTACCAATACACTTTTTTGTAGAAATTGGTAAACTTATTCTAAAATTTATATGAAAGATCAGAATTACTGGAATAGTCAAACATGTTTTGAAACTGAAGAAAAGCCCTTGCTGGTGTGGCTCAATTGGTTGAGCATCGTCCTGTGTACCCCGAGGTCACTGGTTCAATTCCTAATCAGGGCACATGCACTGGTTACAGGCCTGATCCCAAGTAGGGAGCATGCAGGAAGCAGCTGATCAGTATTTCTCTCTCCTTCTCCCTTCTCTCTCTGAAATAAATACATTATTTAAACAATAAAATGAAGAATTAAGTTTAGAAGACCCATACTACCTGATTTCAGGATTTATTTAAAGCTATAGTAATTGAGACATTATGGTGGTATTGATGTAAAAGTAGGTTATTAATGGAACAGAATACAGTCCAGAAATAGAGCCATATGTATATGGTCAATTGATTTTTGACAAAAATACTGAGATGATTTAGTGGGGAAGAGATAGTCTTTTCAACAAAAGGTAGGGCAATAATTGGATTTCTGTATGAGAAAGAAAAGGAACCTTGCTTCTTCCGTAACCCTTGTTTTATACCATTCACCAAAGCAGACCTAAATGCAAGAAGTAAAATTATAAAACTTCTACAAGAAAACAGGACAAAGTCTTTAGACCTTGGGGTAGGCAAGGATATCTGAGGATGCAAAATTTTGACTTCATCAAAATTTAAAACTTCTATTTGGGAAAGACACCAATTAAATGAAAAGGTGAGCCACTGCCTAGGAGGCAGTACCATTCTTTTTATTATTCTTTAAATTCTTTATTGTTTAAAGTATTACATATGTCTCCTTTTTCTGCCATTGACCTCTCCCCGGCCACTCCCACCCCCCAGCATGTCCTCACCCCCCTACTGTCTGTGTCCATTGGTTATGCATATATCCATGCATACAAGTCCTCTGGTTGATCACTTACCCCCCTGCCCCCACATTCAAATATTCTGATAACGAATTTGAATCTAAAATTTATAAAAAAACAAAAGTCTTACAACTTAAGAAGATGACAATCCAGTAAAAAAGTAGGCAAAAGAGTTGTATAGATAGTATACCAAAGAAGATATATGAGAGGACAATAAGCATGTGAAAAGAGTCTTACATTTTTATGTTACATGTTACTACCTTTTTATGAAATTACAGAATGGGCAGCACTAATTTATAGTGACAAAGAAAGAGGAGTGGTTGCCTAGAAACATGAGTGATGAGAATTGACTGCAAGGGGCACAAGGGAACTACTAGAATGTTAGAAATAGTCTATGTATTGATTGTGGTAGTGATTACACATGCTATATAATAAAAATGTAATACAATAATTAGATGACCTTCTGGATGAAGCCAGGGCTGTGAAGGTCGAGGCAGAAGCAGCTGCCATGGTGGTCGGGGCCTGAGCCCCTTGCACAAATTTCATGCACCGGGCTTCTAGTGTGTATGTCTGTGTGTGTGTGTGTGTGTGTGTGTGTGTCAAAACTCAACAAACTATACTTAAAGGGTACATTTTACTATGTGCTAATTATACCTCAAAATTGATTTACAAAGCAAGAAAATAAAAAATAACTATTTTATAATAGAAAGTAACTTGATTTTGGTAGATGTTTTTACTCTTCCAAATTGGATTATCATTATACAGATCTTTCTTTGACACACTTCCCTTTTAATTCAATATCTGCCTTGACCAACTTTTTAACTCAAGTCATATCTTTGAAAATATCTTCCATAAAACAACGTGAGGTGTCTAACAGCTGACTTACCTTCATCTTTTCTGATAGAGAATAAGCAGCAATTTGATGCTTTATTCAAAAACAAAGTCACCTTTTTTATTCCCTTGAAGAACAACACAGCTAACCTAGGACGAGTTCCCCATATGAGAAGTCTTATAAGGGCAATTGTAAGAACAAAAGAAAAACTCTGCTGGTAAGGTGGTGTCTCTGTGCTGACCCTCTGCCTACTGTTTCCTTTATGAAACTACTGAAAGGAAAGTCCTCTGTATTATAGGCAGGTCATGGTCATAGACCTTGAGGAGCTTTCAGTCCAATAGGAAAACAAAAGTACCCAAGAATCGATGGAATGAAGTGAAATATGGTTGGAAAAGGGAGAGTTAGTAAGGCACAGCAGAGCAGTCAGGGAAGAAGCTGAAAAACAGAACAGTGTTTGAAAACGAGATGAGAAGGTGCTGAAGAGAGTGAACAGACTTCGTTACGAAAGAGAGTACACATGACAGGTAGCAAAAAAATTTAATTTTGGCATAATGTAAAATGAGCTTGAGCTCTATAAGTCAACACTGATAGATCTAAGATGCATATAATGTTGATTAAAAGAAGAAAGTCAGAATGAAGTACATTTAGGAATTCATTTATTAAGCAAACTGGAACTCTCTTGAGTGTCAGATTCATATAGACATCTCCTTACTGGGTATGTGCACTGGGATATAGCCCATATTCTATCATAACTTACTCAGAATTAAAGTTAGTGTCTTTTCCCACAAATCTTCTGATCAATCAGCAAATATTTAATGAATACATACAGTATCCCCGACACTGTGTTAAAGATTGAGCAGAGAATCAACCAAACATGACCCCAATTATTAGAGATAATATAATTTTCAAGTAATGGACATTGTTTAGATTGCCGAGGAGGAGAAATGGGGTGTAACTATAGAAGCTAATTCTGTTTTAAAGAGATGAGTCCTTTCAGATGAGTAGGCATCGTCTAGGTAAAGAAGGAAGGTGGCCTGTGTCCCGAGCATAGAGAACAGCTGCACATGTTAAGTCCCAGTGTTGGGCACATAGTGCTCAGTGAACTGAGAGATGCAGCATGCAGATCAAAGCAGTGGTGGAAAGGCAAATGGGTGTAATCAGCAAGACTTGAGTATTTGCATAACAGGGAGGAGGGAGAGAGAGGTCTTAATACCTCCCAGATTTCTGACTTGAGCAGCAGGGAACATAGAAGTGCTATTTATGAACTAGGAAACATGGGGAAATATCTGAAGTGGGGAGAGAGATTTGAGACATCCAAGTGAAGATGCCAGAATGTTTAACCTGAAGGTTTGGTGATCTGCAGAAAGGTCTGGCCTAGAGATAATGATTTTTCATTTGATGGCACATACGTGCTAACCCAAGCTAAGGAAATGAATGAAAGCACATAGGGAGAGAGTGAAGAGTGGGAATAGAATGTGGGCTTGAAAATGGTTCCTCTGCCTCTGTCCCCAATCTCTATGAAGGACTTTATCATTTACCATGTTACCCAAACTGTCATCTTTTCTTACCAATCAAGTACTGAGTCTTGTTGATTCCATTTGTTGTCAGTTCTTTCTGCCGTTGGGAGACCAAGTGCCTTGATATATTGCCTAATTGTATCTAAAGAGTGGGCCACCAGCAAAGCAGCTATTTTTTTTTTAATTGATTGGGGTGGCATTGGTCAACATGAACACACAGGTTTCAGGTGTTGGTCTCTATGTTACAAGATCTGTGCTCACCACCCAAAGCCAAATATTCTCCTGTGACCTTATATTAGGACCCCTTTTTCCCCCTAGTCCTTCCCTCTGTTAACCACCACACCGCTGTTTGTGTTCATGGGTTTTAGTTTTATATCCCACATATGAATGAAATCATATGGTTCTTAGCTTTCTCTGACTGACTTATTTCACTTAGCATAATGTTCTCAAGGTCCATCCATGTTGTTGCAAATGACGTTATTTTATTCAAAGTGTCCTACATAGAGGACTGGATAAAGAAGATGTGGTAAATATGCACAGTGTAATACTACTCAGCCATAAGAAAGGATGAAATAGCAAACAGCTATTTTAAGCTTTTGAAATAATGCAGACAGACCACTTGAAGTGTGGCCACTTTGGAAAACTGCCCAACTTTGCCAGAAGTGAGTGGTATGGGTCATCTCCTCACCCTGCAATGCTTCAGTATGGCTCAAGTTTTCACTTTTTTTTTTTTTTCATTCCTCACCTGAGGATATTTTTCCCATTAATTTTTTTTTAATATATTTTATTGATTTTTACAGAGCGGAAGGGAGATGAACAGAGAGTTAGAAACATCGATGAGAGAGAAACATCGATCAGCTGCCTCCTGCACACCCCCCACTGGAGATGTGCCGCAACCACGGTACATGCCCTTGACCAGAATCGAACCCGGGACCCTTGAGTCCGCAGGCCGACGCTCTATCCACTGAGCCAAACTGGTCAGGGCACCCATTAATTTTTAGAGAGAGTGAAAGGAAGGGAAGGAAGGGGGGAGTGAAAGAGAGAGACATCGATGTGAGAGAGGAACGTGGATTGATTGCCTCCTGCAGATGCCCCCACTGAGGCCAGGGATCAAACCGTAAACCCAAATACTTGCCCTTTGATGAGCAGGCTGATGCCCTAACCACTGAGTCACACAGGCCAGGGCTCCAGTTTTCATTTCTGACAGGACTTTTGAAGTTACCTATCCTAAATTTTGCCTGGATCAGGAATGTTATGAAGTAGAGTCATCCTAATTTATCTCAGCAAGTAGGAAAACGAATGCTATTCTAACTATTTAATACCCATTCCTTTCTTAGAGTCTAGCAGCATTTTACATGGTCACCTGGAGGAAGTGTTTCTTTCAGTCACATTTTCTGCAGCGTCACCTCCACTCCAGTCGTAATCCTGGGCCATATCTTATTCTGCCAAGAAGTCTACATGAGGGCTAGATGAAGTTAGGCAGTTCCCAGATTTGGAGTCCCCGGTCCTGCCCCTTAAGAGCTAAAGACATTCAGCAGTTTCTGAGTTAACAGTTTTTCTCATACTTCTCTACCTTGGCTGTTGTAGTTGCTGTCCCCTTTTTGAGAAGGAAAGGGGTTTGTCTAATTTCAAACTTTATCTATGGGCTTTTCAACACATCAAAGTCCTATTTACTAATTCTAATCCAAGCCCCACACTATATAATAACATCACTAAACCATCCATTAGTTGAGGGCAAGAGAGAATTTAGGCACAGCTACACTCACTCCTGATACTAACTCAAGAGAGAATTTAAGCACAGCCAACCTCACTTCTGGTAATAACTCCAGACAGTTTTTCTACCCTGCAACAGTATCCACTGTTTCAGCTTCTGTGGTTTTGATTATCCACGGACAACCAAGGCCTAAAAATACTAAATGAAGAATTTCAGAAGTAAACAATTTATAATCAGTTTTAAGTTGCACATTATTTTTACTAGTGTGATGAAATCTCAAGCCATCCCACTCTCTCCCTCCCGGGACGTAACCATGCTGAGTATGCCACCTGCTTGTTAGTCACTTAGACATCTCAGTCATCAGATTGGTTGTCAGAGACAGAGGGACCACATTTACATAACATTTATTACAGTTATTCTACTTTACCGTTATTGTTAATCTCTTACTGTGCCTAATTTATAAATTAAACTTTATCGTAAGTATGTATACATGGAAAAAAAATAGTATATATAGGGTTTGATACTGTACTTGGTTTCAGACATCCACTGGAGGTCTTGGAACATGTCTCCTATGGGGACTGCTGTACTGTGTATACAGCCATCTCACATCTCCCCACGCCTCAAAATAATCTCACATAAAAATTTCTTAAATCTTCCCTCCTGATTTCCTCTGCAGTTAAGATCATGTACAGTCACCCATGAACTTTTAAAATACTGTAGTGAGAATTTTAAGTGTTTTGAATTGTTTCTTTCCTTCAGATCCCAGCTCTCATTATGTGATTACCTTGAAAGCATTTAACAATGTGGGTGAAGGCATCCCTCTATATGAGAGTGCTGTGACCAGACCTCATACAGGTAAGGTACCCTGTCCATCCCTGGTCTTCGGCTTTTCTTCCATCAGCTTAAGTAGAATCTTGGCGTGAAGCCTACCGCTCAGTATCAGTGGAAGGAAAAGAATATGGCAATTTAGGGTACAGGCTTCAAAAAGGAATATGGGCTTTCAACATGGAATATTCTGTTAATTCCTGTTTTACTTTTTAGACACTATCAATAATCCTGTCATGTAAATAATTATATGTAGATATGTAAAACATGTTTTTGATGTGTTGGGATCTTGAAAGCATAATTGTGAGATAATTAAAAGTGATTTTTCATCTTCAGGTTATGTGACTTACAACTAAAATGAGTTAAAAAACAAAAATATTTCCATGTCTCTGGAGGAATGATATAGATTACTGATGGTAGCAATAAATGTATATGATTGATAAGTCCAACATTTTCTTTTTTAGACACCCGAGTTGGTTGGGGAAGTATTTTTGTATATGTTTTTTATAAGCTTTATATAAAGAGTATAAAGTCAGATGTACTATCTATTTGATCAACTATATATTTATTACTAAAGAGACCAAATATTTATTTTTGTAGTTCATTTAAAGTATCTTTAAAGGATTATCCATATAATGTAAAGTTCCTATAGTTATATAAAACATCTAATTTAGATCTGAATGAGAAAGTTTATCAAAGTAATACATTAGAGTTGTAAATTTTTCTAATGGTTACTGAAAAATCAAAGAATTTGTCACTTATTAGAAGTATTCTTTTTCATTTGTTTCCCAGAATTATGAATCTATTTTGCCTGCTATGTCTTCTAGATACTTTGCATAATATTACAAATGTGGCATTATTCTTTTTAAAAAGCCCATCTCTGTCCCCCTTTTTTTGTGCTTTTACTTAAAAAAACTAACATCATGACTACATGGGTAGTCATCTGTCCTGTCTTCTGTCCTGTGCATTTATAATTTATAACTTCTTTAAAAATAACTTTTCATAAAGGGTAAATAGCAAGATTAAAAAAGAGAATATTAAATAAGTTATTTGCTACTTTCTTAACTCAGCCTACAATAGAAAAAAAGGAAATTTGAAATTATTTCCTTTTATATGACTTAAAAATATATTCTTCTGTTTAGAAATACATAGGGAAATGTTCCTAACACAGATAACCTAGCTATTTTTTGCAAGAATTATTACAAATAAAATATTTCTTGAAGAAATCTTAATGATTTTTGCACATGAAGTACATTTTCTGTAACTGGTGGTATGTGTCCTAATCTTTGAACAAAGCCCTTGTTTATAATGCATGTTATTCCTCTGTTATTTTTAGTCCTCATTGTGTAGGAAATACACAGAAGGAGACTAATACTTTAGCTTGACAATTATTTATAAACAACGCCCAGGCCTTTTCAAATTTTGAGTTAATAGGAAAGGTTAATCATGATAACCATGTGGAAAGCCCATTTTAAAACCTTAACTTAAATAAATCAGTGTGTGTATACTTAGAAAAACTGACCGAAGAGTTGGGAAAGCCCAAACAGATCCTGCTATATTGACCTGAGCTTGTATAACTCAGTGCCTTTGTTTGTTCTGGCCTCTGTTGTTGTTGTTGTTATTATTATTATTATTATTATTATTATTATTATTTATTAAATTGATTGAGGTGACATTGGTCAACATGATCATAGTAGAGGCCTGGTGCATGAAATTCATGCATGGTGAGGGAGGGGGAGGAGGAAGAGTGTCCCTCAGCCCAGCCTGCATCCTCTCCAACCTGGGTTCCCATGGGAGATGTCCAACTGCCGGTTTAAGGATCAGGCCTAAACTGGAAGTTGGACATTCCTCTCACAATCCAGGACTGCTGGCTCCTAAGCACTTGCCTGCCTGCCTACCTGATTGCCCCTAACCGCTTCTGCCTGCCAGCCTGATCGCCCCCAACTGCCCTCCCCTGCAAGTCTAGTTGCCTCCAACTGCCCTCCTCTGCCAGCCTGATCACCCCCAACTGTCCTTCCCTGCAGGCCTGATCTCGCTCCCAACTGCCCTCCCTTGCCAGCCTGGTTGCCCCTAACTGCCCTCACCTGTCAGCCATCTTGTGGCAGCCATCTTGTGACGACATCATGGCAGCCATCTTGTGATGACGTCACACAACACCACCTAGGCTTTTATTATATAGGATAGGTTTTATGTGTGGATTTCTGTTATAAAATCTGTATATTGCACCATGTGCCCATCACCCAAAATCAAATCTTCTCCTGTCACCATATATTAGGACCCTCTTTCCCCCTCACTCTCTTCCCTCTGGCAACTACCACACTGCTGTTTGTGTTCATAAGTTTCAGTTTTATATCCTACATATGAGTGAAATCACTATGGTTCTTAGCTTTTTCTGACTGAGTTATTTTACTTAACATAATGTTCTCAAGGTCCATCCATGTTGTTGCAAATGGGGCTATTTCATTATTTTTATGGCTGAGTAGTATTCCATGGTGTATATTCACCACATCTTCTTTATCCAGTCCTCTACTGCAAGACACTTTGGTTGTTTCCATGTCTTGGCCACCATGAATAATGCTGCAGTGAACATAGGGATGCATATATCTTTGCAAATACATGTTTTAGAGTTTTTGGGGTATATGCCCAGGAGAGGGATTGCTGGGTCATATGGTAGCTCTATTCTTAATTTTTTGAGCAATCACCAGACTGCTTTCCATAGCGGTTGTACTAGTCTACATTCCCACCAGCAGTGAATGAGGGTTCCCTTTTTTCTATAACCTTTCCAATACTTATTATTGCTTATCCTGTTGATAATGGCCTCTCTAACTGGTGTGAGGTGGTATCTCACTGTAGTTTTGATTTGCATTTCCCTAATTGCCAGTGAGGTTGAACATCTTTTCATATATCGATTGGCTGTTTGTATGTCTTCTTGGAAATGGTGTATTTTCAGGTCCTCTGCCCACTTTTTGATTTGATTGTTTGGTGTTGAGTTTTATGAGTTCTTTATATATTTTGGAAATTAAACCTTCATTGGAGCTACTGTTTGCAAATATCATCTCCTGTCTGGTTGGCTGCCTTTTTGTTTTGTTATCCATTTCTTTTGCTGTGCATAAGCTTTCTAGTTTTATATAATTCCATTCATTTATTTTTTACTTTACTTTACTTGCCTTTGAGGTCGAGTTCTTAAAATATTCTCTATGACCCAGGTGTGTAAGTTTGATACCTATATTTTCTTCTATGTAACTTACTGTTTCAGGTCTTACATTTAGGTCTTCGGTCAATTTTTTTTCAATTAATTTTTGTACATGGAGACACACTGTAATCCAGTTTCATTCATTTCCATGTGGCTTTCCAGTTTTCCTAGACCATTTATTGAAGAGACAATCTTTACTCCTGTGTGCATTTCTGGCTGCTTTGTTGAAAATTATCTGCCATATATGTGTAGTTTTATAGCTGGGCTCTCCCTCTCTATTCTGTTCCATTGATCTGTGATTCTGTTTCTATGCCAATACCATGCTGTTTGATTATTGTAGCTCTGTAGTATAATTTGAAGTCAGGGAGTATGCTTCATTCTTTTTTTCTCAGGATTGCTTTGGCTATTTAGTGTCTTTTGTATTTTCATACAAATCTGATGATTTCTCATTCTATTCCTTTAAAAAATGACATTGGGATTTTGATGGGGATTGCATTAAATCTGTATATTGCTTTGGGTAATATGGCCATTTTAACTATGTTGATTCCTTCCAATCCACAAACAAGGGATATTTTTCCATTTTCTTGTATCCTTTTAAATCTCCTTTAATAATGCTTTGTAATTTTCAGAATATAGGTCTCTCACATTTTTTCTTAAGTTTATTCTTAGGTATTTTATTCTTTTGGCTGCTATTGCAAAAGGAGTTATTTTTTCCCATTTCTTTCTCTGAAGTTTTGTTGTTAGTATATAGGAAGGCAGTGGATTTTTGCACATTGGTTTTGTACCCTGCAACTTGACTATATTTGTTTATTGTTTCTAATAATTTTTTGGTAGAGTTTTTAGGGTTTTCTATATACAGAATCATGTCATCCACAAAAAATGACAGTTTAACTTCTTCCTTTCCTATTGGATGCCTTTTATTTCTTTCTCTTGCCTTATTGCTCTGATTAGGACTTCCAGCACTATCTATCTATATAAAAGCCAAGTGACTTGAATGACCGGTTGCTTTGACAAGCACTGAAGCCCCATCAGCCCCCTCCACTCTGATTGGGGGAGGGGCTGGCCGGCCAACCTCCCACATCCTCTCCCCCTCCCCCCCCCCCCCCCCCCCCCCCCCCCCCCCCCCCCCCCCCCCC
>PVJC01015091.1:0-35473 GCA_004026665.1 Murina feae
TGGTTGAGGGTCACCACAACATGAGGAACTGTGATAAGGGGTCGTGGCATTAGGAGGGTTGAGAACCACTGATTTATAACATTAAACCCATCAGGACAGAGTCGGCTTTGTAGAACTGAGTTGGTATTTGTGTCTGTAGCTTCTCTGGGTTTTGTATTTCTCTTGCTCTCTCTTCTGAGAGTGGCCTTTTAGCCTTTTCCTTAACTGTTTAACCAAACATCAGTTAATAGTTTAATAGCTACTTATTTGTAGATCTAGAAATAAATGAAGAAAATGGAAAAATATTTAAATGAGGCTTTCAAATGAACATTCTTCAAAGCACTTTTCACATGTTTTATGTCCCTTTTCTCACAAAAAAAAAAAAAGCCTATATCATAATTAGAGAATGGTTGTAGTTACTGTTTTTAGCTAAAAAGTTCTGCTTTCATCCCAGTTTTCACACACACCACCACCGCCAGAAATATGCATAGTGATTGCCTATGAGAAGTTCATGCCAAGCAAGGGCCTAAGAAAGAGTAGGTAGCCTTTCTGTGGGGCCTGTGTGTGGTGCCCATGGCCTCATCACACCCTCTTAGGATCCCAGGCAGGATGCTTCCCCATGAATTATGAAACTTACTGTCCACAGATCATTTTGCTAACTGGGATTTGGTGAAAACAGTTAAACATGTTAATTTCATTTCTCTTTATACAAAACAACTAAAAGTTTCATCTGAAGGAAATACAGTATGTTAGAATTGAAATGAAATCTAGAGACCATCTTATTAGCTGCCTCAGTAATCTATACTAATAAAAGGGTAATATGCTAATTAGATGTCTTCCGGACATCCTGGACAAAGCCACAGTGGTGGGGGCCAAGGCAGAGGCAGTTAGGGGCCATCAGGCTGGCGGGGGGGGGGGGGCAGTTAGGGGTGACCAGGCTGGCAGGTAGAGAGGTTAGGAGCAATCAGGCAGGCAGGGGAGCAGTTAGGAGCCAGCAGTCCTGGGTTGTGAGAGGGATGTCCCAGATTAGAGAGAGTGCAGGCCCAGCTGAATTTCATGCACCAGGCCTCTAGTAGATGTATAAAAAACTAAGTCCCAAAGAGATTGTATTTCTACAAGAACACACACCTAGTAACAGATCAAGTTGCTTAAAACTTTGCTTACAAATCTTGGAGCCTTGATTTGTTATTCTTTCTTGTAACAGATTTGTAAGCCAGTTCTATTTGCTGGATTTATTTTTCTCTCTACTACATTTTCTTTCATTTTTCTCCTAGTTGATATATTTTTTCTCCCATATATAATTATTTGATATATAATTGATATATATTTGATATATAATTATATGACATATAATTATTTTTTTACAGGGAGAAAGGGAGAGGGATAGAGAGTTAGAAACATCGATGAGAGAGAAACATCCATCAGTGCCTCCTGCACACTCACTACTGGGTATGTGCCTGAAACCAAAGTACATGCCCTTGGCTGGAATCAAATCTGGGACCCTTGAGTCTGCAGGCGGACACTCTATCCACTGAGCCAAACCGATTAGGGTGGGAACTCAAATTTTAAGTAGACATCACATCGTGTGTGTGTGAGTGTGTGTGTGTGTGTGTGTTTTAAAAGTCAGAGTATTAGCTTTGGCATCATCAGTCCTCAATTTAAATCTAAGCTCGACATCTAACTCCATTTATCTGGAACATGGAGATACATGTTAGAGTTGTGTAAGTACTGATGAAACAATGGGTGCAAATAGTCAGGATGGGCCTGCAGACCCTGATGCAGGCCTGACATCTGTGGAGGCAAAGAGGAAGGAGAGTTAGGCTGCCGTGGAGTTCTAGGAGTGTCCTGGCCTGCCCAATGGGGACCAAGACGATTCCCTATTGAGGAGTCTAGTGTTGGGCAGAAACGTTAAGGAACTAATATCGCTGTTGCGGTCAGTCATTGGCTGTGAGTCACCTGGGGAGATAGACTTCAATACTGCAGCAGAGGTATCGCACCTGCAGGTGACAGCGGACTGCACTCTCCAGACAGGTGATCCCCCAAAAGTTCTCGGAAGTGGGTGTCCACAGCTTCCACAATACTTGTATATTACTCCCACAAAACTGGCAAACAAAACCAACTGTCCTCTGCAGTTGCTGGAACCTCAGCAGGCTGATCAGTATTTCAAAATCGAATTCTTTCTCCCTTGGCATTCCACAACGTGCCCCACACATGTGATCAGGAAGGGTGAATTCCTCCCTCGCCTTCATGAGCTGAGGCCCGGTGGCTGCCGGGCGTAGTATTCTGGGGCTCCCAGGACATCATCATAGTCCCAGGCGGTGGATGACCCACAGTCTTTGTGGCCACCTTGGTTAGACGGCCACGTGTTCTCGTTGTGGGGCGTTTCTCTGTGAATGTCCCAGTCCCACATCGAGATCCCTTACCTCTGCCTTGCACTGGGGCATGTCCCTGGCAGTACAAATACCCAGTTTTCTTCTGTCATCTGTCCTTGTCTAAGCACTTCTTTCAGAAGATAGCCTAAAAGGTTTTTTCTGTACCCTTTGGCCAGACCTACAATCTTGTCCCAAAACTGACACGGGGCTCAGCTGCATAGTGCCAGGCGCTGCTTGCTCCAGGCTTGAGGGTCGAGGCTCGAGGTTCGAGGCTCCACCAGCCCCTTGCTAATGTCCCACAGCTCCCTGAGCCGTTTTGCCCTCACACACCGTAAGCACAACTGCCTTTCAAAAGCCTGTGAAAACATTTGCAGCCTGAAAAAAATGTGCCCAAAAATAGACTACAAAAATCAAATTCATTTCAAAAACAATTTTGAAATCATCTCGATTTTTTATAGCAAAATAAAATTACTTAATGTGGGGTTTGAGCTCGTTTTAACACAGGATCACCTGTCTGGAGAGTGCAGTCCGCTGTCACCTGCAGGTGCGATACCTCTGCTGCAGTATTGAAGTCTATCTCCCCAGGTGACTCACAGCCAATGACTGACCGCAACAGCGATATTAGTTCCTTAACGTTTCTGCCCAACACTAGACTCCTCAATAGGGAATCGTCTTGGCCCCCATTGGGCAGGCCAGGACACTCCCAGAACTCCACGGCAGCCTAACTCTCCTTCCTCTTTGCCTCCACAGATTGTAGGTCTGGCCAAAGGGTACGAAACATCGTACGATGGAGGCTAGGACTTCCAAAGGTCTTAAACCCGCCCTGGCTTCCTTCCATGCTGGGCTCTCGGTTCTCTTTTCCCTCTGGTTTACTGATAGTCTCTGCGGGGAGAACGACAGCTGTGTCATCCCCTTGGAGGCAAGGACCTGTGGGCATCGCCGAACATCTGCTCTGCCTAGACCCCCGGGACAGCGCGGGTTTTTAACAGACCACATTCCCCTGCTCCCAGGTCCAGGTCTTCCCTTCCTCTGTCCCTTGCAGCCCTGTGAGGGGTTTTGCTTTCCTCCCATTTCCTGGACCTTCTGCAGACCCCTTTCCTGCACCCCTGAGTCTTTCCTCCTAATCATTCAGCGGAGGTGGTCGCCCAGTGTTGGAAGCAGGCTGTGGCTTCCCCGGTCGGTCTGTCAGCAGGAAGGACCCCCTTGTCCATCGTGGGAGTACGCCCTATGCCCCTTCCCCACCCCATGCTCCAAGAAGTTGCACAGCAATGAAGCTTCAGCCTCACCCTCGGGGTGCAGCTGGAAGACCCCCTTCCCTGACACCTCACCCTCAGGCTGGCCCACACCCACTCATCCCGCCCTCCCACAGACCATCGCGCTGGTCCTCATTAACGCCTGTGATGAAAGGCGCAGGGTTGTTTTCAGACTCGGCAGCGAGTTATTGATCTACACTGATAGTGCAAGAAGCTCGCCCTCACCCAGACTGACAGAGATTAATGAGCTTGATTCCCAAGCATAATCCTAATTAGGCGCAAGGAAGAAAGGAAAGAAACACAAAGGCCCTATTCTTCCCAAACAACCACCGACCTTCTGTCCAGGGGTGGAGAGGGAGGAGCAGGAAACCGAAGGAAGAAGCAGGTAAACATACATGTCCCAGCACCTGAGTGCTCCCTGCCTCGTGCAAACCCGGGGCAGCCAGCCCATGACACAAACAATGGCGAGGAGGGGCGCCTCCTGCGATCGGCATGAAAATGTACGTGTTTTTCTTGCTTTGCTCCCTGCCTACTGATGCACAGGAGGCACAGTTAAGCAGGAGGCACCAGCTTAATTTGAAGTACCTGCTCAAGGCTTGCTCGGCTTTGGGGACTGGGAATGCCACAGTGGAGAAAGAACTCTGCTCCGTTGGGCTTGAGGGGAAGGGGTAATCGCCTACAACCTGAGCAGAAATCTTGGAAAGAACCACTTTCTGCAGCTGGGAAGCAGGAGCCAACTTGTTCTATTACTGGCATTTTCTAGAAATGGCTCTTCACAGGTGGAGAGGGCGACAGAAGGTAGGAGGGACCTGCGACGTAGCAGCCATGAGGTTTGTAACCAGCTTAACACTGTGAGCTGCAGTCTCCTCTTCTGCAAAAGGGGATAATGAACACTGTACTGGCTCACGTGATGGTGATGAGAACTGAGGAACTCAGAGGGCATGGCACATAGCGGGCACTTCCTAACCCCTAAGGAGAGCAAGGCCAGGGAGCAGCGAATCAGACCCTGATGCCTTGCGCACCTGCTCCTTAGCCACTAGCACACACCCAGTAGGCCTGACTGTGTGTCGGACAGCTGGGAGCCCTGCCATCGTGGAGATCATAGCGCCTGGGAAGGCAGGTGACAGGAGCCGACAGTGTGACCAGTGAATCACAGTGGACGGGGACCCTGCCAGGGCTGACAGCCAGGGCCGGTGCACACGGCTGCTGGAAGGAGCACCACACAGAGTCTGACCAGGAAATGAGGAGGGAGCTCGAGGCTGCGGGATGAGCTCTGAGGCTTAGTAACAACCAGGAGTCGCTGTGTCTGTGGTAGGCAGAGTGCCAGCGGAGAGAAGGCCTGCCCCTCCCTCCAACCACCCCACCCCCACTCACACCCACCCATCCCCACACCAAAATGAGGCCCCGGCAAGTCTCCCTACTCAGTGGGGTGACCTGTGTTTGGATCTTGGTCCAAACCAACCAACTACAAAAGCACAGCCGTGAGGCACCGGGGGAAGTTAGAACACGGGACACCTGATGCCTCAAGAAAAGAACTGCTTGTCACTTTAGGTGGGAGGCAGTGGCTGTTCCCGAAAGTCCGCATCTTTCAGAGGCCCCCGCAGTGTGTGCAGAGGGAGTGAGGGGCTGTCTGGAATTGGCTCCAGTGGACCCTGTGTCCGCGGGTGTTGGTGGAGGGTCGGAGTGACTGAAGAAGGAAAGCGCCAGCGACCAAGCAGGTGGTGCCTGGAGAGACACAGCCACTCAGGGCAGTGCGTGGTCTAGCAGGTGGCCCTGAGCCGGTGCCGCCTGCCGCCGCCAGGGCAAAGCTTCACCCACAGGCTGGCCTCCCGTGCGCCCTTGCAGGACTCCCGTGGCCCGGAGGCTCTCCGAGGTCCCCAGGAGGGCTGAGACCCTGCTGCTGACCGTCTCCCAGAGGAAGGCTGTGCCCCGGTGCGACCTTTGGGGAGGGAGGGACGGGAGGGTGGGGGAAGGGGGGCAGGACGTGTCCAGATCTGCCCAAGGAGGCTGGTAATGGGGAGAGAAGAGTCTGCCAACCTGTTTGGGAAAAGTGGATTTTGCAACAACCTGGCTGATGGTAAATGCTTGGGGGGCCTGGGGAGACCAAATGTGTCATATTGGAAAGGAGGCCGTCTAAGCAGAGCAATTAGGAGGCTCCTTTGTAGTGATATGAAAGAGATGGACTGCGTTTATCCACATCAAAGGACAGCAGATACAATGGGAACGAGGCCCCTGGGCAGCGTGGGCGAGGCCCCTGGGCAGCGTGGGCAGGGCTGGGGCGGGGAAGGAGGGTTCCCCATAGTGTGTGTTTTGAGGATTGCTTTGAAGCCCTGCCCTCTCCCCCTCCAGCAAACCTTTCTCCCATTCATTTAACACACTTCCTACAAACCAGCCCTCAGATTCAGCTGTAACCTCCCAAAGCCGCCTTTCACTGCAGCCTTCACCGGGAGAGGCCCAGGAGCCAGCCCCCCATTTGCTGCTGGGAACGGGGTGCTGACAGACTGCTCCCTTTGTGAGAATAAACCAGGCGTGGGGGGGGCAGGGGGAGTAGTCCTTCCATCTGGGCCCTGAAGCTCTGCAGCGCTGCCTCCGTGGGCAAGGCCCCAGCCTCCCTGAGCACAAAGGGCCTTGCTTGTGAAATGGAAATGCTGGTCCCTAAACTGCCAGGTGTGGTGCAGGGGAGAGGGAAGTTGGAGAAAAGGGGGGTGGGCTCTGTTGGGCGCAGGAAGAACGGAACCATCGCCCCAGGGCACCTTCTCCAAGACCCCGGGCTGAGCGCATCCTCCTGGGCCGAGCTGTCCCCAGGCTGGGCACCCACTGCACAGCCACCCCCCCAGGCCAGGCTGTTGGAACACAGCATGACTCTTGAGGTTCATTGAACTCCCTCAATTCAATGATTCTTATATCTCAGTCTCACATTCTGAGGTGTTTTATTTTAAAATATTCTAGTAAAAATGTACTGAGTAGATGAAACAAGAATGTCAGAATAGCCTCCTACATAATAAAAGGGTATTGTGCAAATTGACCCTAATGGTGGAACAACAGGGAACAACCACTTGCTATGATGTGCACTGACCAATGCAGGAGCTGCCCCCTGGTGGTCAGTGAGCTCCCACAGGGGAAACTGTGCTCAGCCACAAGCTGGGCTGACAGCTGCAAGGCAATGCTAAGGATGTGGGGCGGGGAGGGGGGTGGGGAAGGGCCTAAGCCATCCCTCGAGGGGTCCCGGGCTGTGAGAGGGTGCAGGCTGGGCTGAGGGACACCCCCCACACACACTGAATGGACGAATTTTCATGCACCAGGCCTCTAGTTGATAATATTGTGAATTTTTATGTTTTTCATAATAAAAAGTTAAAGTCAGAAAAGACATGTCAGGCTCTCAGAGCTCTAGTTTCCTGGTGGGTGGAGCTGAAGCTGAGCCCAGGGGGCTCCCACCTCTCCCTCCCTCCAAGGGTGGGGGTCTCCTGCAGTGGCAGCACCACGCTGGGTGCTGCAGGAGACACAGAGATGCCAGAAATCACACATGCCCCCAGCTCTGACTCCAAGCTCTGGGACCCAGGAGGGAGAGTTAGCTCAGACGAGAGGGGACAGGGGGAGAGGTGAGAGAGTCAGGGAGGACCTAGCTCCTGGCAGCCCAACTAATAGCAGCAGCAGCAGCAAACACTGGCTAGGGCGGGGGACTGGAGCATCCTTCACTTGCAGGCCTGGCAGGCCCTGGATTTGTCGCAGAGGCTGCTGAGGATGCCATGGTGCTGGGAGCAGTTTCCGGTGAACTGAAAGCTCTGAGGGGAAACAGTCCCTGCTTGTACCTTCGCTGAGACAGCTCCCTAGTCGATCTTTTGACTGGGAAGCGGGACGGCCTCCCACTCACTAGAAAACAAGAGAGGGAAGATGCACCATCCCAAGCACACATCTGGGTAAATGACTGAGGGTGAGGGTATGAGTGTGTGTGTATGCATGCATGTGTGTGAGTGTGTGCCTATGAGTGTGTGCGCATGTGTATATGTGAGTGTGAGTGTGTGTGTGTCCACATGTGCCAGTGAGGTGCTAATGTTTGAACCTGGAAATGAGGACCAGTATTCTTACTGAAAGGCAGCGTTCCTCGAAGAGCGTATCATCCACAGGAGGAGGAGAACAGGGTAGATGCCTGTAAAACAAAAAAACGACTTGTTTTTGTAGAACTTACAGAAAAGCGTCCAAAACATAACACGCAATAAACAGCACGGGCATTACTTGAAGACACAACCATGGAGGGAGTTAAGATCAAACAGAGGCCTTAGGAAATCAGGGGTCTGGATTTGAGTCCTGACTTAACCCTTTGACCTTGAGCTTACTCTTTTTTCATTTAACTCTTCCTTTTCAGTAACTGTAGATTCACAGCAGAGTTACAAATACAATGCAGGAGGCCCTTTAGGTCCTTTACCTCATTTCCTCTAGTGTGACTATCTAACCTACCCACAGCACATTATTAAAGCTAAGAAATGAACAGTGGGGCAGTATTAGTAACCAAATGACTAACTCTATTTAGATTTCACCAGTTCCCGCCCCTGTTATATCCTTTTTGTTTCAGAATCCAATCCACAATACCACATTGCAGTTTTAGAAAATACATTTTTATTGATTTTGAGAGAGAGAGGAAGGGAAAGGGAGAATGGGGGGGGGGGAGAGAGAGAGAGAAAGAGAGAGAGAGAAAGAGACATTCATTGGCTGCCTCCTGCACACCCCCTACTGGGGCTCGAGCCAGCAACCCAGGCATGTGTCCTGACCAGGAATTTAAACTGGGGATCTCTGGGTCGACACTCAGCCACTGAGCCGCACCAGCCAGGCCACATTCCATGTGTTCGATCTGGGACCATTTCTCAGTCTTCCCTTGTTTTTGCGTGGCGTGGCCGTGCTGAAGGGGACTGAGACAGTGTTTTGCAGGCTGTACCCGGGTTTGGCTTCTTCTGGCTTCTTCTCACATTTAGACCAGGGTTATGGGTTTGGGGGAATAAGAGCACAGAACTGAAGTGCCCTTGTCACCATCATGTCAGGGTACAAACTGTCCCCAGGACGTGTCCTAGCCCTGGCCGGCTGGGTCGCTCAGTTGGTTAGCGCATCATCCCAATACATCAACGGGGTGGGTTTGATCCCCAGCCAGGGCACACACAGGCATCAAACAACGAGTGCGTAAATAAGTGGAACAGCAAATCCATGTTTCTCTCTCTCTCTGAAGTCAGTAAATAAAGTTTAAAGCAAACAATCTGTCACTAATGGTGAAGGTGGTGTCTGTTGAATTTCTCCCCGATAGTTACTGTTTTCCCTCCATGTTCTGTTCCTCAGGAGCCAGCCACGAAGTCCAGGCTGCTCTCAGGGACACTCTCTGAAGGAAGGAGCACTCGGATGTGCATGTGGAGTTCTTCTGTAAGGTAGGCTTGTCCCTCCTCCCTTATTCTACTTAATCCTTTTAGGCATCAGTTTCTCATCTGTGAAATGGGGAGAACAGCAGTACTCAACTGAGAGGGCCATTGGAAGGTTAGAATAATGGAATGTGTGGCAAGCAGAGGCTGAATCCTGCAGTCGGGGATGATTGGAAGACACATCACACAAACACAGAGTCAGTACCTCTAGGCCCATTCAGCAGCCGTCCACGTTGTTTTCCCCCAGACCCTGTCTGAGAGGGGCCGGAGGGCCGGGCAGGTGCTGGCCTGATGGAGGCTCCTCCTGTGAGCCCTGCTGATGAGCAAGTGGGGACCTCTGCAGACACCATGACCCAAGCTCCCTGAAGGCACAGCCTTGCAGGCAGAAAGGAAGCAGGACAGGTCGAGAGAACCCCAGAGGAGCTGGGCAGAGGCGTGACGAGTGGATGGGATTTGGCCGAAAGGTGGTAACCGCTCTGAGACAGGATCGAGCAGAGCCTGCCTGAGAGCGCTCAGTCATTGCTCTTTGATTGAATGGCTCAGTGAACAACTAAACGAAGAACACTGGACTGGGAATCCAGTTATTTGGGGCCCGTGTTCCAGATTTTTATTTTTTATTTTTTCAGCTGGCTGTGTGACCTTGAGCGAGTTACTTAACTTGTCTGGGCCTCATATTCCATCTGTGCAAACGGTGAGGAAGTTGGAAGAGACAGGGACTAAGTCCAGGCTCTAAAGGCAAGGCACTGGCCCTACTTCTCCCTCTGTCACCCCACTTCCTACGACCCACGACCCAGCCTAACTGTGGGAGTCCTTTCTGGGCGATCAAAGCACACGCCGCCATCTGAGAGCTTATCAGGGGCCACGCTGTTAGCTTATCAGCTGGGGCAGTAAACGCTGTTGCAATACTTGCTCCGCCTGCTTTGCTCTGTGCTTCCTGCACGCGCTGCCTTTGCTGTCCTTCGTCTCCCCCTGACGATCCTCATCTCATGTGTGTCCTGGCTGCTGAAAGGCCACATTGGTGTCCACTATAAATAAGATCCCTGAGTGGGGTCCGTGGAGTGGGGGTCCTCAGAGGTGGGTCCACCCTTCTCTTTCCTCCCTGTTTATTTTTAGACAAAGACAAGCGATGGAGGGGCTCTGTGGGTCCTAGCCTTCCAAGGGGAGGGACAGCTTCGGTGCTCCCCCTCCCCCTGCCCTGTCACTCATGGCCTTACTGTGTGTATTCCTGGACCTGGACGGGGGACAGCAGTTCCCTTGCCCTCAGGAAGGAAGCACGGAGTCTGGGGAGAGATGTCGCCAGGCAGACAGGAAACGGCTTTTCAGAGGTGGGGCTGGGGAGAGGGAAGGATGGATTACTTTTAACGTTGGGTTGTTTTCCATCCTGGCCCGCTCCTTCCTGGGACGGCTTTCTAGGCCTGAGCTGCCTCTGTCCCTGCTGTCCCCGCATCGCAGTGTATGCAGCCCAGAGCCTGCATCCTCAGGCCTTTTCCTGTCCCGCCCGCTTTCCTGGAGACACTGCGGCCTCTGCTCACCCAGGCCCAGAGCTCTGTGCACCTGGCCCAGCCCTCCGTTAGCGCCCAGCGTGGGGCGCCCCCTGCTGCCTGCAGTTGTTGGGACTGTTGGGCAGAGGTTCAGTTTGGGGGTGGCTGGGTTCAACATGCCCTGTGCCACAGACTTAGTGGCAGGCAATCAATCGAAAAGAGCTCCTCAGTGTCCCAGGCCAGCTCTGGGCATTGCAGAGGGCACGGGGAGACACAGTCACCCCTGCCTGCCTCCTGCCAGGATGCCTGTGCCTATTCCCAGGCACCCTGACCTGGCAGCCAGACCCCGGGTTCTGGACTAGCCTTGCCCCTCTGAGGGGAGCGTCAAAGACCCCTGTAAGAGGGGCAAGCGGGGCAGCATGGAAGTGAGGTGCTTTCTTGGGCCTCCCCCTCCACTTCCCCCTTGCTCTGGGACCAAGCGTCGGCCATGCCTGGGCCCTGGCCTCATCCCTGTGCCCCCCTCCCCTGAGTCTGGTTTTCCATCTTCCAAGGGTCAGAGGCCCTTCACCCCCCACAACCCACCTCTGGGCATGGGGGGCACCCGCACCAGCACCAGGGCCAACTCTCCCAGGAGGCCCGGAGGCTCGGTGCCCAGGACCCCCACATTATGGGGGCTTTTGGGAATATTTCAATTTCGTTAAAATCAGAGAGAAGAAACACACTTTTTGGTTGAGGAACAAGTTTTAATACACAACATTAACATATTTATCTTTATATCCACACAGTCGATCATTGTTTTCTGATGGAGAAAAGGGCCCATGAAGGCAAGTGCCAGCCCACCCAACCCCACGGCGCCTGGCACGGCTTCTGCTCGGGCAGCATCCGAGGGCGTCAAGGCCGAAGGGCTGGCGAAGGCAGATCCCCAGAGGACGCAGCACGAGGATGCCCTCTGGAGAGCCTCCTGTGGACTCTTTGCCTTTTACTTTCTATTTTCTCTCTTAATAAAGATGTGCAGTGTTTACAGTGTCAGAGAACAAACAGAACCTTGGCTTGTGTTCACTTAGGAAATGGGTCTGATGCACTTTGGGCTGTTCCTTCGTGTTCCTGGTAATTATGGACTTGCCCCCCTTTGCCATGGAGGCGGCGTCGGGGTGCTGGGGGGAGAGGGCAGGCACTCCCTCCCTCCCGACCCCCTGCTCTCCTTGCAGCTGCTCTTCCTCCCATCCCAGACCTTCCCCCGTCCACCCACCAACTCCTGTCCACCAACTCCCCGTCTTACCACCAGCGGCCCCTCCTCCATGTCCTCAGGTCTGGCCTTTTCAAGGGTTCTAGCAACTACTTTGGCATCTACTGTGTCGCCTTCCCCAGTTCCAGGCTGCTCAGCTGCTCACAGACCAGGGGGCTGAGCCAGAAACGTATCCTCCCACCACTCTGCGGGCTAAAGATCCAAAACTGAGGTGCTGATGGGCGGGCAGGTTCCCTCCGGTTGCCGATGGCCGCCTCCTCCTGTGTTCGCACAGGGCCTTCCTTCTGTGTGTGTCTGGGTCCTGAGCTCCTCTTCTACAAGGACACCATCATCGGGTTAGGGTCCACCCCAATGATTTCATTTCAATTATCCCCTTCAAGACCCATCTCTGAACGTACAGTCTGTGGGCCAGGTGTTCGGACATCATATACGACTGGGGGGTGGGGATTCACTCAGTCCCTCACACCCACCGCCGCCTCCGAGTCCCAGCCCAGAACCACAGGCCCTGAGCTTGTGAAGGTGACAAGCGGATGAGCAACAGGCAACGCAGGGCTTTTGGCTGCAGGTCAGGGTGCTGGGAGTGTGGTGGGTCCCTGAGGCACCACTGCGCAGCGTGGAGACCGCAGAGGCTGCTCTGCCCGGGGAGGAGGGCTCTCTGGGGGGGAGGGGGTGTCCGCTGCCCAGGCCTTGGGGAGACTGCCTCTGGCTACGTGTAAAGCGACGATGGGCCATGGGAAGGGTGCCCTCCGCGCTGAATCTGCGCGGTTCTCTTCACTTCGGGCTGAGGTAGAAGCAGCAGTCCCCTCCCCCAGGCCCACTGCGCCCACCTCGCTCCCCCTGAACACTGCCTGCCCTTCTGACCCGAAAGTCTGAACCTCGTTCTAGTAATTACTCAACAACTCTAGCTCCAAGTTCATGAACGGAGTCCATGAGGAGCGCCCGGGAGGACCCCTTTGGACGGGAAAATCTTGCACAAACCTAGTTTACGCGTAACCAGTCGTGAGGGAGGACCTTCTTGGAAAGACCTGACTTCTGAAGGGCTTCCCCCACGACACCCCCATCTTCTTGTCCCAGCTCTCTGACTGGTGGATACTCAAAGGGGGCAAGTTCATTCAAGAAGCTTAAGAGTCCCGGCCTGTGTGGTTCAGTGGTTGAGCGTCGACCTATGACCAGGAGGTCACAGTTGGATTCTGGGTCAGGACACATGCCCAGGGTTTGGGCTCGATCCCTAGTGGGGGGCGTGCAGGAGGCAGCCGATCCATGATGCTCTGTCATCATCGATGTCTCTGTCTCTCCCGCTTCCTTTCTCTCTGAGATCAATAGAAACATATTGGGAAACAAAAACGCGACGAGGAGCAACGTGGGGCAGACTAATCTTTTCACAACAGGAACTATGCTCTGTGGTCCAGAGCCAAAGGCAAACTTAAAAACCTATTTTTGAAGCTAAAATACTGTTTGCTGCCCCTCTCCGTCCCACAGGTCCAGGTGGTCTCTCTGCCGAGCCCAGCATCTCTCCCGTCAGCAAAATCACAGAAAGCTGCCGGATCACCTCCTAATCTTGCCCATTTGGGCAGGAACCCTTCCTGGCCTGCCGTGACCCTGCCCACCTTGGCCCACAGGGTTACGGGGGGGGTCGGAGGGGAAGAAGGGGGCGAGGGGGGAGACATTGCTGCAGCTGTCCCATCTCCTTCAAAGCAAACCGCCTGCGTAGGTCTCCCGATGCTGCCCGGCTCCGGGGGACACCAAACCCATCCTGACTGCCACTCAGCCCCAGGCACGGGTGCCGAATAACAGTGTCTCCCCCGAGGTGAGACCCCGAAACCCTGAGTGAACCGCCCGCTGCCCTGCCCTCGCCAACAAAGGAACCACAGCTCCTCTCGCCCGGAAGCGCCTGGAGCAAAGGGGAAGCTCTCCTGGAATCTCTGTAAGACTCTCAGCAGATGCTGCCTCTGTCACCTTTCCTGCAGCCTCACCTGCCTAAGCACGCGACTGCCCCTCGCCTAACCCGGCCCGATGTCCCCTCGCCTAACCCCGGGCCACGCAGGCCGGTCACGCCCAGAAGCAGCATTCGTGTCAGTGCTCACATCGCCGGGCTCCTCCCACTTTCCTCTTCTTACCTGGGGACCTCAGAGCCCACACCTCACCTCCCAGGCCCTCTGGGGTCCTCAGACACTGTCCCAGCGGAGTCCCTGAGCAGTCCTTTCACCAGAGCCCCCAGTGGCGTGCGTTCACATTAGGACGCTCAACGCACAGCCACCACATGGCCTCTGCGAGGGCTGCCCCAGGCTCACTGCCGTGGAGAGCAGACCCCTTGCAGCCCAAAGGGCGCGGGGCCTCCCTCCGCACCCAGGGCTGGGCACGCTGTGCTCCCTGCAGCTGGAAGGCTCCCGTCCCTCTGGGGGTCTCCCTCTCCCACCCTGACTCAGAGCCTCTACTGTGCTCTGTGCCCCACAAAGACCCAGAAGACCTCACAGGACAAAGGCTTGGTTCCTGGGGCGGGTGGTTGTTCCCAGGCACCTTCACCCAAAACACACTTCTTGCTGCTTCCTCCCCTCCTCCACGTCACAGCAAACGAGGCCCAGAGGCTGCCGGCCCAACTCATCGGGTATAGCTGTGCCCAGAACCCAGGGCTAGGCTCAGCTGGGGTGTCCCCCCTCCGCCCCCCCGGCTGCGGTCCTGCCTAGAGACCCTTCCCACCTCGGTCCTGACAAGGAGCCGGGCACGGGGTCTGTGTGTCTGACTCTCCACGTAGAAGGCCAGGCGCACAGAGCCCAGGCGGACAGCATTTCACCTACGACCTTGCCTAACCTCCTATCGAAAACGGTGTCATTTATATTATTTTCAGAGTCATCAACGGAGTAATGTTTTCAGTCATCAGTGGCACATTTTACCAACTACTATCCCACTTAAGTGTGTGTGGGGGGGCTCACCAAATTAGTAAAATGAAATGTGAATCGCATCTTTCAAACAAAAGGACTACGTGTGGAAGCTGAAGCGAGACACATTGCAGGCAGGAAGACTCCTTTGGGATCTTTAAGGAAGACAGGAAAACGGCGCGTCACTGGCGTGTCAGTTACTCTACGGAAACGGGAGGTGTGTGTAGCCCTGGACAGGCCTGCTCCTTCTCCCCCACAGTGACGCCTGCCGAGCCGCCTTTGCTCAGCTGACTTTGCCCTCACAATTTCCACCGAAGCGAACGCCAGCTCAGTTCTGCAAAATATCACACATTTCAACGCATTGCAAGTGGTACATTCCTGACATAGTCCCCCTGCTTTAACCCGGGCTCTTGAAATGCTTTTTACAGAAACTGCCTGGACCTGTGGAAAATAGGCCGTTCTGATATTTTATTTTTGAACATTAGTCGCAGAAATGTTGAGGCCGTGACCTGCCTGAGTCCCAGGACCCAGCTCCTCACCTGCCATCTCTGCTCACAGCCCGGAGCTCGGAGCAAAGTCCCTGGCGGACATGGAGGCCCCTGCAGTCACCTCAGGGCCCTGCGCGGGGACACGCACACACGGCCTGGCACAGACCACGTTCCCATCTGAGCCCCAGGCCGAGGAAAGCGGGCACTTGGTTCCCACAGGCATCTCAAGGCCCCAGCACAGAGCCCCGCCGCTTCCTGGCAGTTTTCACGCTTCTATTTTTAAAACCCTGGAAAGGAGTGACATGGGGGCTGTCTTTCCAAAGTTGTCCGGGCAGAGGCCCTGTCCTGGCAGGGGTCCCAAAGCAACTGTGAAACCAAAATGCCACAACAGGGCCGGCTCTGCCAGCCTGCTGCTCGGCGATAGGGACAGAAGCACCATGGCACCCGCCCTCACAGTCTGTTCTCTGTGCCCCAAGGAGTACAGCCGGCCTCGGCCCTCCCCTCCCCTCAGTGCACGCTGAGCCTGCGGAGGGAGGGCAGCACCAGGGCTTGAAGGGGGAATTCCTGGGACCCTCGCTTCGGAAGAGAAGGGAAGAGGCGGGAAGGAGGCAGTGGACTTTCGGGTGCCCTGCCACTGGGTGACCCCTCAGAACTGCAAAGGAGCCTTGGGGGTGGGGCCTTCAGAGCCCCAAGCCAGTCAGGCCTCGGGAGTGGCCACCCGGGGAGGAGGTGGGGCTGGGGGTGAGGGGCTGACCTCGCAGGCCTGGCGGGTGCAGCATCCCAGCGCGGGAGGGGGGGACACGAAGCGGGACCTGACTGCTCATGGCTTCTGTGACAGCACTCATGTCTTCTTCCTGCTGCAACCTTTTACAAAACTGAGGCGAAATTCACAAAACACAAGATCATGAGATGAACCATTTTAAAGCGTACTGTTTAGTGGCATTTAGTACATTCGCAATATTACGCAACTCTATCAAGTCTCAGCATGTTTTCATGAAAAACCCAAACCCATTAAACAGTCCCTTCCGTCCTGGCTCCTCCAGCCCCTGGCAATCACGTCTGCTTTCTTCCTCTGTGCATCTACCGATGCTAGACCTTTCACAAAACCGGGATCATATATGTGACCTTTCTGTGTCGGGCGTATTTCACTTAGCTGCAGATTTTCAAGATTCACCCGCACTGCGCCATTTCAGTGGCCGGCGAATAATATCCCATCGTGTGGATACGCTGTGCGTGGCCGAAGCATTCATCCATCGTGGACGTTTGAGCTGTAGCATGTCCTCTTTCTAAAAGGCAGCTTAGGACCTGTGGACGCTCTCCATCATGGAAGACACGCCTTCAGGGCACCTGCAGGCAGGAACAGATGCCACTCGCTGTGTGGGCGGGGCCTCTCCCCAGTTCACATCCCAGCAGCAGCTCCCGCTCAACTGACAGTCCAGGTGCAGGGCCTGGCAGTGCCACTCCAAGCTTACACCACCTCCTGCCCCCATGTGCCTGCCAGGCGGTCTCAGGCCGGCCTTGCCTGTCCAGGCCACACCAGGGCATTCCGAGGGGGCTGCCTCTCTGTTCCCAGGATCCAAGGTGGGGTTTGGGACTTTTTGCCCCAGCCCTTGGCTCAGCCTCTTTTCCATCTCCCTGGGGTGCTGAGAAGGAGTGTTTCCTGCTTCTCCTTGGGCCTCCTCCTTGGGCCTCCTCCTTGGCTTGAGGTCAAAGCCACCATCCTGGCAGACATAGAAGCTGCCAGGCCCAGCCCATCGGGGGCTCCCTGCACGGCCCCTGCAATTCTGACCCACCTCAGGGGGACATGTGGCTGAGACGCACATCCCTGGCTTCACCTCTGGCCCCTCTGGATTCTGTCTGCCCAGCTCACGTCCTCCCATTTCTGCTTACCTCCCTCCCTAACTCAATCCTTGTTTCCTCTTCTCAGGTGCTCATAGGTGCCCCAGCACCTAGAACAGAGCTGCTCAAACTATGTTTGACTCAAGAGCCTCTTCCTTGGAAACTTTGACTCCATTCCTGAGGGCCTCTCCAGAGAACCTTCATCCATTGCCTGGTTTCATAGGCACCGTCTCTGAGCCTCCCAGGGGCCCCGCCAGGTGGGCACCACTGCTCCTGTTCTAGATGAGGAAGTTCAGGACGACGCCACCGGGTGGGACGTGCAGGGCCTGGACCTGCCCCCGGGGCCTCTAGGGGCCAGCCTGTGCTCCTCCCTGCGCTGCTTCTGCCCATGAGGTCAGTTCTACTGTGAACCTGCGAGGCACCAGGGTTAATCCCTGGGTTAGTCATGGAGGTGGCTAATGCACTTTGGGGGGGGGGGGAGGGCTGTCAAATGACTTTCGGTCAGTCCTGCCAGGGAGGCAGTCTCCCACCAGGGTGAGAAAGCGCTGGCAGGGGCCTATAGAAGCCCCCGGAACCCACTGTGGACGGGGAGGAGGGAGCAGCTGTGGGGTTCAGAGAAGAGAGTCTTCTCTGGGAGCTGGAAGCTTCCAGGCAGTCCCCACCGCTGTGGGGGCACACACGCGCACACACACACGGATACACACACATACATAGACACGCATGCACACACGTGCCACCCGCTATTGGAGGGCTTCCTCCCTGGGCAGTGAGTGTTGGGGTGGTCTGTCTGACTCCTTTCCCTTTTGGTCTAGGAGGAAGGGAAGCTTTCTGACACGAGAGACACAAGGGAGGCAAAAAAGAGCTGTGGAAGGAGGTCTCCCCAGAGCAGCTTGGGAAAGGCCCTGACCGCTGCCTCAGGAGACCAGGTGGCCCCAGCTCTTCTGTCCGCAAACCTCCACAATGGCCCAGCCTCCTCTGGGCCCCGCACAGGGCTTCGGAAGGCCCTGGGCTTGGCTCCCACACTCATATCCCTGGTTCCTGGTCCCTTCTGAAGCGCCCGGTAGCTCTACCTCAGCTGAAACCTGAAGATGAGGCCAATTTCTGACATGGAGACGAGAGGCCCCGATCCTCAGCAGATGCTTAGAGCGCTCACTGTCCTTCCTTCCAAAGGCTCTGGGGACGTGCATTGGTTGCTATGGAGATTGCTTCCTGTAGAGTAAGTTTTCAGAAGAAAGAATGATTCACAAATTCTTTCAGAAGGAAGAGTCAGTCCTTGGGGACAACTTGATGTAACAGGTGTAAGGACCAGCTTCAATGTGTGTGCTCTCTTCCCCTTGCATGCTTAGGCCAGGGCTGCTGCCTCAGAGCCTCACTCTGCACACGGGGTTCTTGGTGCCTGACGCCTGCCTCCGTTAGCCTCTTCCCAATCTCTGAGGGCAGACCTGGCAGGGTCTTCACTGCCACCTCTGGGCCTCCCAAGCTGGCTTTAATTAGCCCCCTGAGGGTGCCATGGGGCCTTTAACATTCCTTTGCAGAGAGCTTTCCATACAATGACTCTTTGGGGTGAGGGGGGAAAGGCTGGGGTTAGGGAAACTGAGGTCTACAGAGCGAAGGGACTGACCCAAGGCCCTCTGGTATGTAAGTGACAGAGTTAGGCACAGAAGCCAGAACTTCTAAGCAGCTGTGGCCCACAGAGCAGGAAGCAGGACAAACACTTTCATGGACAAACGTATTTTTGAAGAACGGGCAAAGAAAAAGAGGTTGGCTGGTGAGGGCAACAAAAAGAAATACTGATGAAGGGTCAGCATTAGACTGACATCTGATTGAGATGATCCTTCTTTTCTTTTGGAAGGAGCACTGTACTGGGAGTCAGCTGTGTGAGCTTGGAGAAGTCACTCTCCCTCTCTGGGCCTCAACTTTCTCACCTGTCAAATGAAGGGGCTGGGCTTGAATGAGCTCAGATCCCTTCCAGTGCCCACACGCTCCCCTACTGCCCTGATGCTAGAAATGCCAGTGAGGGTCCCTCCATGCTAAGATTAGTGTCCCAGGGTTCCCGGAGCCCACAGCATGGAGCCCAAACTGCTCAGCCTGGAGCTCAAGGCTCTGTGTGATCTGGTCACAGCTTGTCTTTCCAGTCTCACCTCGCGTTTATTTCCTGTGGATGGCTTGTTGTGTTGTTCCGTCCACCCAGCCGGTGCACACCCTCTACCTGCAGAGCAGGGCCCCTCTCAGCCCAGTGCCCTGGCCTTACGAAGTCTGGTTAGTCCTTGGCTCTCGGTTAAGATGCCACCTCCTTCAGGAACCCTTCCCGGAATCTGAGTTTGGGGTCACCATCTTCCCAGTCCTGTAGCCACCATTACTGCCTTCATCTGAACACATGCTGTGATTATCTAGTCGTTCAATTCAACAAATATTCCTGAGTGACCAGCATGTGCTATGACACTGACAGATTCTGACATACTTCTGCCTTCATAGGGGGGAGGAGGAGACATCAATCAAATGATCGTGTTCATGAATGTGAAATTGCAGACAGAGGGGGCGGGGGTGTGGAGAAGAAGAGAAACCGGTCCCTGAGAGCTTTTCTGACATCTGGGAAGGAGGAGAGCGGGAGGAGGGAAGGAGGTATTCCCAGGAGGCTGGTGGAGAGGAGTGTGAAGGGTGAGAGGCTGGAGGAAGGGGCAGGGAAGGGGCCTTCCTCCAGAGAAGGGGGTGGGATGAGCTGGTGGGTGGGCAGGGGCTAGCCCTTGGGGGCTTGGGGGGTGCCTTGATCAGAGGAGCCATCTGGAGAGCCTTTGACAGGTTTTAAGGAGGGGACTGACAGATCAAATTTGTGTTTCAGAGCAATTAGTGTGGCTGCTGTGCAGGGCCTGGCCTGGAGCAGTGGTTTGCAGCCTCAGATGTGCTGCACCAAGAATCTGAGACACCCGAACCTCGGTGTCACCCGCCAGACATCGCCTCCAGTGGGTCTCGGGGGAGGCAAAGGGAAGAAGGTGCCCATAGGAGGCCCTGCAGGGGGCCAGCCAGGAGAGGATGGCAGGGCGCAGAGCGGGTGAAACTGACAGGGTCTGGCAACTAATTCCCAAGGGATGAAGGGGGGAGGAAGTGTGGAGGTTGAGCCCGAGTTTCTGGCTTGTGCACGGAGACAGAGGGTGGCATGGGGCGCAACAGCGAGCATGGGGGCCAGGGAGCAGGTCACAGCCAACAGGACCTGAGAACCCGCCTGCCTCTCCCAGGGCTCTGTCCTCCGCGGGGCTGAGGGGGCCATGCTTTCCCAGGGCCCCCAACCCCTTGGAGCTCTCACTCGCAGAGACGAAGGTGGCCCCTGCCCCTCGCTGGGTGCCTCAAGTGGAGATGTGAGGGCGGCCCAGAAGTAGGGCACCGCCCCCGCCCCCACCTCCCACCCCCCACCCCCCACCGGTACCAGGCAGCCCAGCACGTGGTCAAGGCGTGTGGTTTGGAAACAGCGCTTTGTGAAGCAGTCCCAGCCCCCGTGGGGCTTGACCTGCCGAATCCGTGGGCCCCCCAACCAGGAAAACGAACCCGGTTCCGCAGTCAGCGGCACGGGCAACCTGGACCGAGCCTCCGGCGGGCGGGAGGCAGCGAGCAGCTCCCTCGGCTCCCCTGGCAGGGCTCCTGGAGCAGTCACATCTGTCCTCGGAACAGCCACCCGGTGCCCTGGTGCAGGACGGACGCCACCTGGGGTTGGCACAATCGGGGCCAGGCCTCTTCCAGGGAAGGGGGAGTAATACAGTGTGATGATGTGGATGAGTCGCTTACCTGATCACGTCCTGGGAGGGACAGAGAGAGGACTGAGGCCCCGATCTGCCCTCCCCGGAGGCCACCAGCTCTGGCTGTAGGACAGACCTGGGTGAAGAGAGCAGCAGGAGACCCCGCAGTTTCCAAGAGGAAGAAGAGGAGGTGGGGAGGGCTGGGGGCAGGCGAGAAAGGGAAGTGAGCGGGGAGAGGTAGAGGGGAGAAGAAGAGGGGGATCAAGGAAGAGAGGAAAGAGGGGAAGCCAAGGAAAAGGAGGAAGGGGAGGAGGAGAAAGCAGCCCCTCCTCAAATCAGAGCTCCTCCCCCAGGCGGAGAGAGCTTGCCCCGGGTGTGTGTCCCACCATCACTCTAACTAGAACCCCAAGGTCCAGCTTCAAGGCGCTCGCATTTGACTCCCATATGAGAACCTGTAATGACCACACTAAGACCTTCTTGCACTTGTCTATAAGCACTTCCTGCAAAACGTCTCTTCTCCTATCACCAAGACAACGGCTACTGGGCACTGGTCCTGTTCTCCTTGCACTTGCACACACCTTCACCCGGGGGGGTGCCCCTCCGTTTCGGGAACTGTTTCACAAGAGTTGGGTCATCCTAGATACCGTTCCCGGCCACTTGCTTTGCTCACTGAACAGTAAGTGCACCGTGAAAGTCCCTCTGTCTGAGCAGATAGAGCTCGGGCTTATTCTGTTCCGCGGTGTGTAACAGGGCACTTGGCACAGCCACGAGACGTTGTGCCCGTGGTAAAATAGAAATAGATTCTTGTTTCATGCTGGAGACAGCGGTGAGCTCTTTTCACCTGGCAGGGAATGCAACTGCCTTCGTCGTTCAAAAGCCAAGGCTGGCAGCCCTGTGGAGGGGGGAGGGGGGTTGTTGGTAAAGATAGAGAAACGGGCTCTGCCCCAAGCAGCTTGCTGTCCAGCCCGGGAGAGGACGCGGCCACTGGACAGCATGAAGGAGGCCCGGCGTGTGCCTGCAGGACTGGAGGGCCTGGTAAGTCCCCAGAGAAGGCAGCCCTGGTTCAGAGGGACGTGCGGAGGGGAGGCCAGGGATTATCCGCTGGGCTGTGCAGCCGAGACCTGAAGTTAATTAGGAAAATGTGGGTTATTCACAGGATGGGTCGAACCTACCTCTTTTGCACGGAGTTCCCCGCAGGGTTTCAGCCGCCCAGGCTATGTTTGGCCTTTAGCTTCCCCTCCCGGGAGGCTGAGCCACTCTTGATTTTCTAACAGCAGCACGGTTGAAAGTCTGAGATTTCAATCAAAAGCTTAAGAAAATAATAATCCTTGGTTGGCCTAATTCTTTCTTGAAAATATCTCACACTGACAGAAATTGTCTTTAAGCCCCTTTTCTCATCTTTCGTGCTTAAAATTTTTTCCTTAATTAAAAAGAATTGTTTACCTGATGTGGCCTCCAAAGTGCTTATCTCGTTTGACGTATCCTCTTGCTCCTTTTCCCCTTACCTTAGCAGTGACTTCATGACTCTGTCAGTCTCTATTCTCCTGTCATCAAATGCGCATGGTCTCTGTCACCGAGGGAACGGAATGATGAGCTTGACCATCAGCTCACTTCTATTCCAACGGGATGGAGCCCTGCCAACAGCAAGCAGATCCCCTAAATCCAGCTGCCCTCACGGCGCTGCTTGTCCCTAGCAGAGATTTTAGAATGGTCTTTCTACCAGAATAACATTTCGATTGCATTCAACTCTACCAACATTTGATGACAATGTTAACTGAAAATTAATGATGGATTAATGTCTGCATTTCAAAGTTCCTGGTTGAATTATATAGAGGGAGGCAGCCAAATTGATATATCACCAAAAGCCAGCAATTGCTGATTGACAGAATATTTTCCACCCCTTAGGATGATCAGGTGTGGTACCCAGTCTGAGAATGCCTCTGAGACACACCATCCAGACTGGACCCTGGCTCAGAGGACTGGGATGGAGTTGATCTGACTCAGCAAATGAAGTCCCTGGGAAGAAGCACTGGTGGTCAATTCACCGTGAATGCCAGGGCCAATGTATTCAGCAGGCATCTGCTTGTGGCTCCAGAAGACCCAGCTGAGGACAGCTGGTGCATGAAGTCACCGAATTCTGGTCAAGGCAGCTTCCAGTGACTGTCTCTCCCCAGGAAGTATTCCCCGAGGCAGAGACCATGTGGGTGTATAAGGCCTTTGAAATCAGTGGGAGGTGGTTTCTTATGTTAAATCCAGAAACGGGGTGGCAGGAGAGGGAGACACTGTGACTCTAGTGCCAGGAGGCTCAGAGTTCTGGTTCTGCCACAAGTGTTACTGAACTTGGCAATTCAGGTCACTGAATAGTTAGTTCCCTTGGAGTCCCTGGGCTGCATGGGGAAGTGAAGAAAAGTAAGAAATTCTGTCCATCACGGGTTGTCAGGCATAAAGGATGCCTTTCCCCACGTCACTGGGCCGGTTTCTTTATCTGTCAGGTGGAAACACACATTACCATGTACCCACCCCTGGTCCCCTAGGAGTTACCACGACTATGACGAGAATATGGACATGCAGCTGCCACACAAAGTTCACAGATCTACACACATAGAAAGCACTCCTGGGTATCATTCTGGGTTCCGTCTCACACAGCTTTCCCATCTTTCCCGATTGCGCTTCCCTTGCTGTTCAGGCACCACCTCCCGCTGGGGGCAGCCCAACTTTCTCCGGGTTCTGTCGCTGCCTCTGCCTCTGCCTCGGGCCCTCTCCTCTGACACTGGGGAAGCAAGGACCACAGGTGAGCCTCTTGGCTTCCTCCTGAAACAGCCTCCTCGATGTTTCTCAGCTGTGTCTTCAGAGACGTCTCACAGAATTCTTGGCTGGGCACCCACTCTCCCTCAGCCACACAGCCCCCCAGAATTCCTAGAGGCAGCCTCGCACGGGGCAGCCTGGGGGGTTCTGGGCCAGACGGATCTCTTCTTCATTATCTGTGAGCCTGGCTGAGCCGTGGCTTTCTATCTCTAAAGTGGGGGTGCTCTCCTGGACACCTGTGCTCGCCTGGGCATCTGTGAGGATGAGTGAAAGGAAGGTAGGTGGAAGGGCCTGGCAGCGTGTCAGAGCTGAACGTGTGTCCTTTCCTTTTCCCTTCTTTCCTGTCCCTTCTCGGGTCAGCGGCCTGCAAGGCGCTGCTGCCTCTCTCTTGTTGGAGCTCCTGTCTGTGTGCAGAAGAAAGGAACTCGGCCCCTGTCTGTGCCTCTGCCTGGAGAAGGCCCCGCAGACGACTCCCTCCCTCCTGTGGGGGCCTTCTCCGCGCTGTTCCGATTCTCCCCGTGTGGAGCTGCTGGGGGTGGGGGTGGACATCTGGATGCATCACTGAATTTCCGTGCTACATCTGGACATGTTACACAGCCACAGCCTCCACCGCACACTGAGATTCGGGTCACCTGGTCTGTGTGTAGGTGCTGGGGTGGCCCCAGAGGAAGGAGGAGGGACTCAGGGGGCCTGGAGAAGTGAGGAGTCAGGTAGGATCTTATTAAGAAGATTTCGCTAAAAGCTGTTGAGACGCTGCTCATAAATACCCCGCTTCCTGCTGTTTTCTCAGGAGAGAACACTGTGAGGGCTGGAAATCAAATCAAGCAGAGGCTTCCCAAGTCCCTTGAACTACTCCTTGTTTTTGTTTTGTTTTGTTTTTGGTTAATCCTCACCCAAGGATTATTTTTCTCCATTGATTTTTAGAGAGAGAAGAAGGGGTGGGGGGAGAGAGAAACATCTACGTGAAGAGACCACCTGCATGCACCCGACTGGGACAGGCATCCTGCAGCCCAGGTACATGCCTCTGACTGGGAATCAAACCCTGCGCCCCTTAGTCTGCGGGCCGGCGCTCTAACCACTGAGCACTGGCCAGGGTGAGCTGTTCCTTCCGAATCCAGGGCACTGGGGATCACGCAGCCTGTGTCACACCTGTGTCATACCTGTTCACCTCCATTCTGCAGGGAAAGCAGGAAGAGAGCAAAGTGTGGGCTCCGAAGGTGCTGGCATCATTGGCGCGCTATGCCCCACCCCACCCTGGGGCCTGCCTCCCGCCGTGTGCCCTCTCCACTCTGCCTTCAGCCATCTTCCTCCTCCTTGTTTTGTCGTCCCTGCGGCTGCCGGTGGGGTCTTGGGTCACCCCTATCCTCATGATCTCGCGTGTTCCAGAGCGCTAGGCCGAACACCTGTTACTTAGGAATGTGCCCCGGGGCTGGCAGCAGGAAAGGCCGTGCACCCCCTCTCCCTCCTGGGACCTCGGGGTTCACATTCCCTAGGAAGATCCCTGAAAAACCCCACGTACATGCTGTCGTTTTGCTCAGCCGGTTTTTCCAAAAACAACTTGAAGCAGGTCCTTCTCCATGAGCCCCCGAGGGGCACCTAGGACCGCGGTTGGGGACCACACGGGGGAAAGCTGGCAGGACCGATGCATCAGGGGTAGGAACTCTGTGAAGTCGGAATTCGCTAAGGAGAACTCGGCCATCAAAGGCCTGTGGAAAAGGGTGTGTGCTTTGCTTTAACAAAAATACGGCGTTTGTGTACGTCAGGGGTTCCCACCGCGTTCACCATGAAAGATCCTTCTTAGTTCTTTCCTCAAGGGGTTCCGTGTTCCAAAGCTTTTATCTACCCAGCAAACTACATTTATTGAATAATAATTTGTTCCTTTGAGTTTTATTCATCAAAGACATGTAACTGCCGATTAGTGCTTCTGATCAGTCAGATACCACACTGAGTTGATAGACTCCAGCCCAGAGCAAGTACACTTAATGTTTTATTTAGTCTGGGAGCCTCATTGAGGTAAATGTATGATTTTCCTTTGGACGTTTTGAAATCTTGAAAATGGCTTGCAGACCCCCTTGCTGCCTTCACAGAGGGCAGGGCCGGGCCGGGGAAGGAGAACTGTGGGTGGAAACCCACAGCGGAGCCACAGCCGTGGGGCGAGAGGCTGGGAGAGAGAGGGGAAGAGGGCCGTGGTTACAGGCTCCCACCAGACAGCACGGACAGGGAGGGGTTAAATGGCTCGGACTGAGGAGTCCAGATCCTGTGAACAGATGAGAAGCCTCTGGCCAGACCCACCCGCCTGTGGGCAAGAACCTGGGCAACAGTGTCTCCTCCGTGCAGCCCCTGCACCCAGGTCCCCAGAGGAGAGCTGGGGAAGAGGAAAGGGCCTCGGGGCCACCAGGCTCCTCTCCCCAAACCTCCTGATACAGTTTTCATTTGTGAGCCACCAGGAGGGGAGGGCACCCAGTTCCGCTGCTGTCTTGGGGGTCGGTGGAGCCCTTGAGGCGTGAAGGCCCTGAGGCTCCTCCTTCTATTCTGAGATTAGCTCGCCCCAGCCCGGAGGCACCCGCTCTCGTGGTCCAGGCCCAGCCATGGCCGTGCACGTGGGCCCAGCCTCGCTCCTCAGCGCTCTCTGTCATTAGCCAGGACCTCGCAGTTTCCCAGAAGATACAATCTGTGTCTGGCAGAAGCCCGTTTATTGCAAAAATAAATCTTCCCCTGAACATTTTCCAGGCCCATGTTAGAAACACACCTGGGTGATGCCTGCTACCCATTTCCAAAGGCAAATAGCTGTCCGTGAGCATTTACTCCTGGTGTGGGTCTGTGCGGGCACCGTGCTGGGCACCGTGTACAGTGCGGGACGTGTATGATGGGCACCCTGTCCACAGACAGTGACGAGCAAGTGAGCAACACAGGGTCACACAGGCTGCTGCGGGGCCTCAGCATGGTCTCAAGGGACCTTCACAACGGCTCTGTGGGCTGGGAAGAAGGGAGGGAGGGAGGAAGTAATGGGGGAAGCAGGAAAGGGAGAGAAGGAGGGAGGCAGGAGGAAGGAAGGAGGGAGAAGAGGAAACTCCTATTTACCTCATTTAATCTCCCCAACTACACTACAGGGTGAGAGGGTGTCTCCATCCTCACTTTCCCAGAAAAGGATGCCAGAGCCCACAGGAAGTGGAGGGGAGGGCTCGGCACCAGGTTAGTCTGATTCCAGAGTCCTAAGCTCTCCTATGTGGGCACACTCACCGGGACCCTCACACGGGCATTCACACGCTCCTCGTGCTCCTGCAGGTGCACACACCATTCACTCACACACACCGTTCACTCACATGTGCACACACCATTCACTCACACATGCACATGCCATTCACTCACACGTATGCACACCATTCACTCACACACACCATTCACTCACACATGCACACCATTCACTCACACACACCACTCACTCACACGTGCACATGCCATTCACTCACATATGCACACACCACTCACTCACATATGCACACACCACTCACTCATATGTGCACACACCATTCACTCACAGGTGCACGCACTTGGCCTGCGGGCCGTCCTTCAGGACACCAGTGCGGGTCCACGTGTGGACATCTCCCTCTCCTGGCCCAGAGCAGTGGGTGGGCCCTGGCACCTCTCCGCCCTCAGGCTCCTCTCTGTGCTGGTTCGCCTGCCCCTGCCCCACGCGGGAACCACAGGGGCCCCCTGTTGCCTGTGGTTTTGTTCTCCAGCTGACCCTTTGCGCGGGGACCCCTCATGCCCTCGGGTCTCCCTGTTAACTGTTTGCCCAACAATCTCGGCTGAGACGGCTGCAGGAAAGGAATTGCTTTATGCCAAGACAGAAAGACCTGCTTTAATGATGATTTTTTGCCCAAGAAAATGGTCCTCCTGCCATTCTCTGGACCACAGAGCCAGTGCTAGTCTCGGCTTCCTGTCGCTGGGAGAGCTCCTCACAGCCTGGGCTCAGGGGGTCAGTCACGCTGCCCTGGCTGCCCCAGGCTCCACCATCGGGGCCCTGCCAGGTCCTGCGGGGATTTTCTCTTTAACCGAGCAGTGTGTTCAGAGAACCCTGACCGCCACCTCCGCACTCCCACAGCCTGTCCGCTTGGAAGGGGCCCTGGAGGAGGGGCTTACTCCAAATAGGCTTCTGCCGTCACCACTTCTTCGTTGTTGTTGTTAAAACGGTAACTTTCTCCATTGACGTTTAGAGTGGAAGGGAGGGAGAGAGATAGAGAGAAACATGGATGTGAGAGAGACACATTGGTTGCCTCCCCCTCACACCCTGACCAGGGCCAGGATAGCGTGCCCTGACCAGTATCAAACCCTTCAGTCTGATGCTCTATCCACTGAGCCAAACTGGCTTAGGATACTTTTTTATTCTTTAAATATTTTTATTGCCCTAACTGGTTTGGCTCAGTGAATGGAGCGTCAGCCTGCAGACTGAAAGGTCCCAGGTTCGATTCCGGCCAAGGGCATGTACCTGGGTTGCAGGCACATCCTCAGTGGTGGGCGTGCGGGAGGCAGCTGATCGATGTTTCTCTCTCATCAATGTTTCTGACTATCCATCCCTCTCCTTTCCTCTGTAAAAAATCAATAAAATATATTTTTAAAAATATTTTTATTTATTTCAGAGAGGCAGGAAGAGGGAGAGCAAGAGAAACATCAACGATGAGAATCACTGATCGGCTGCCTCCTGCACGCCCCCCACTGGGGATCGAGCCTGGGCATGTGCCCTTGACCAGAATTGAACCTGGGACCCTTCAGTCCACAGGTCGACGCTCTTTCCACTGAGCCAAACTGGGTAGGGCTTGAGCTACTTTGTAAATGCTTTACTTGTCATAACAGAAAATTAATCTGAATCTAAAACCATAGCTCATCAAGCTTACACAAATCTTTCCATATTCGACCGCATCTCAGAATGCCCGCTGCTTGATCTCGAGAAGGTGACTTCCTGTTCTTTGGTGGTTTTTCAGTGATCAGATCCTTGCGTCTGCTTTTTATCGGGAACACGGGCATCTTTACAATTTGCAAATGGGACTCAGAAAGGTGAGGTGACTTTCTTCAGATCACATGGCCTGGTGATCTGGAGACAGGTTGCAATCTCCATGCCCAAATCTACAGGGTGCTCCATGCCAGCTGCAGAAGGAATCATGAGGGAGCGGGGAGGGGCACACTTTCAAACTATCAACATCCCGGGCCACCCCCACAGGGTCTGATTTAATTGGCAGGGCCTGGGCTGGGAAGGAGTTGAGAACCACTGCTCCAGAGCCTGTAGCACAAGCACAGTGGCCTGGGGCAGAGAAACCATCAGGCTGTGCCACCAATGTGCTGTGTGATTTGGGGCAAATCCCATAACCTCTCTGTTCTTCAGTTTCTTCAGATGCCCAAAGGGAGACCTCTGTCAGGATTTGTGAGTCACAAGGTAAGAGAAGGTGTTTGAAGCCCTCAGAGAGGGAACCTGAGAACTGGCTTTGGACCCTGGCGCTCCCCACGTCAGCCCAGAGGGAGGGGCCGGGGCCCTGCGCAGGGATACTCATCACCAGTGCCTGTCCTCCCCACTCACCGTCCCAGGGGTGCTCTTCCCGGGTGGATGCTGAGTTCCTTGGCAGGGGGAGGGGGTGGTGGAGAAAGAATAGACTTCCAGGCCCACATGTTCCCAGGGCCTCCCAGGTGACCATCCCTGTGGCCAGCAGGCCCTGTGTGACCGAGGCCATCGCATCCTCAGGGCCAGCCTTGGCTCGCTGTGGCTCTGGGCATGGAGGGAGGCCACCTGTCCTGCGGGCTCAGCGTTCCAGGGGCAGGGGAGGCCTTCCTGGGGCTCACAGACAGAGGCCCAGCCTGACTGAGATGATGGGGTGTGTGTGTGAGGGGGGGGGCGGCGGTGCCTCCGCAGTGTGATCTCCGGGCTGTTCTTTGTTCTCAGTGCCTGATTGTGAAAACCGGGCTGCGGAACAGACAGAATTAAGTTTATGTTTCCCAGCTTGCGAAGGTGACTTCATGTTCTTTGGTGGTTTCTCAGTGTTTCTGAGGTAGAGCTCATTTTTCTTCCGGGAAATATTTGGGACTCACTTAGGCAGCCATCGCCCCTCCATATGCTCTGCTTATTGGAGTGGAGGGGCTCAGAGCTCCAGGCTGGGGCTGAGGAGGAAGCTGGCCGAGAATCAAAGGGCAGGGGGGTCATCAGGAAGGGGCTGAGCCACCAAGAACCGCAGTCCTCCCCCTGCAGAGGGCCTGCGGCTGGCCCGGGGCCCATCGCCACATCCCCTGAGCCTTCAGCCGCAGGAGTCACCACACCTTTCTGGCTGAAATCGGACGGACGAGGCTTTCCTGTGAGACAGGCACCGTGTCATCGGCTGGGCCCGAAGGTGGCCCAGCTTCCTCTCTCGGATCTGTGGCCCTTCCCCTCCGCATCTGGCCCGCAGCCGGCCTGGAGGGCGCGTGTTCCCTGGCCACGTTCCCACTCACCATGTGGCCCTGCGCTGGGATCTGTGGTGTGAAAGAGCGCTTCCTCGGGAAGTGGGCCATGAGCCTTCTTTCCCAGCCTCCTCGTCTCGCGTCGCCTTTGTGGTCATGGTCTATGGGAACCAGCTGGCCTGGCCAGGACAGGGAGGGAGAGGGCGAGGGCCCGGGGCCTCCTTGCAGGGTCCTGGGAGGATTCGCTCCCTGACAGTCAGGCACAGAAGTCCTCTTTCCTTCAGTTTTCCAGCTCCCACCCAGGCTTGGGAGAGAGTCCCATCTGCTGTGTTGGGGACCTTTTCTGCTCCCGAGGGCCCTAGAGACTGGGGAGGCGTGAGAGCACCTGGGAAGGCACATGGGCATTTCCTGAATTACTGTCAGCTGAACCCAGTGGCGTTGGGCAAAGCCACGTCCTGGAAACACGCTTTGCCAAAAGGCAGAAGTGTTGTCAGCTTGACCTTCAGCCCAGGTGCCAGGGCGTGGGTTTCGTTATTTAAATCCAGCCTAAGACTCTCGGGGCCTATCCAAGAATGCACATAATCTCCTTTGTCTTGACCTTTAGTGAAACTTCCTGTGTTTTGCTGTATAAAATAAACACGCTGTATTGGCTCTGGGTCCCTGTCCCTGTCTCTCCATCAGAGGACAGTGGTCCCACTCCGGCTCAGCCTTTTCCTTCCATCTCTGTGTCTGTCTCTTTCTTTCATTTTCTCAATCCCCAGCAGCCCCTACTCAGGAACCCGACTGCTCTCTAGCCAGGCTGGACACAGAGAAGAGAGACATATTTACAGGGAGGGGCTTGAGCCGCTCAGGGAAGTGGGCCCTGGGCCCCAGGACACCTTGGGCACCGCTGGGAGGTGGCGCTTTAGTCTTGGTCCCTGTGGCAGTAGCGCCATTGAGTCCAGGCTGAACCCTGGGCTCTTCATGCCCCAACTCTGTGAGCAGGCTTGGACACCCCCAAGCCCGCCCTGACTCCTTGACATTTGCTGAGACTGCTACGCCTGTGCCCCCTCTACTTCCTTCAAGCAAGCAGCAATTTCGCAGCCCCTCTCCTCCAATATCCCCCCAGCTTCCTCCCCACCCCCATGCCCCAGGGGCTGGAATGTGAGGGCTGTGGACCCGCGGGGTTGGGTGGACAGGCTCAGTTCTTCGGACACACATGTAGCCTCATTCCCAGAGTTCAGAGGCTGGGAAGGAAGGAAGATGCTTTATTTTCTTTTTGGGAACCCAGAGCATTAGCCAAATGACACTTATACTCGCCCCCTCACCCCACCCCTCACACACACACACACAACCAAACCAAAACTAAAGCAAAAAGACCAATGTTTTGCTTTATCAAATAGCTCACCTTATTAGGTCACTTGGCCCAGAGGGAAGTTTACACAGATGCTGGCTCCATTGTTAACCGATTCCATTAGGCCAGTGGCCGGCACAGATGTGGGTACAGCCGAGACTGGCCACAGGTACCCACTGGCTGCATCACCACCTGGGCCCCTGCCAAAGAAAGGGGGGACGTGATTAAATGACTGCTACTTCCAGCCACTAAACACAGAGCTGGCCGCGCCCTCCTTCAGAGAGTGCTCACCCGCTCACCCTGACGTAGGTTTCCTCCACACATGGGCTTGCTGGACCAGGCACGGCTCACAGGAGCACACGTGTCACCTCATGCCGTTCTCACGAGAATCGTGTTATTTTCAATCTCCAGATTAGGAAATGGGTGCTGAGTTACTTTCCCAAGTCCTATAACTAAAAGGTTGTCAAAATGGGTTTTTACCTGAATCTCCCATGTCCAAGTTGTGTTCTTTCCACAATACATCAGTCGATATAGCTGAGCAATTTCATTTTTTAATGAAAAGCAACAAGAAGTGACTGCTAGTATTCACTCTTTTCATTTGTGATGACATACAGGCAGACAATAGACAACAGGGAAAGCAATTGGACATCCCAGTCTTTTCGTCAGGAATTTAAGAACGGAATAGAAGCTACGACTGTGGTTATTCTATAAACGGCCGCCAGGTGGCACCATTGCATAATAGCTGCATACTCCAGCGGCTCAACTACCAATGAAACGGGGAAATGCCGCCCAGGGGCGTGGCCTGCTTTCCCCAAGTCACTCTAATGCTGACAGTCTAACGAGGCTGTGTCCGCGGTCCAGCCACTGTTCATGCTCTCCCTGATGAGCAGAGCTGCTGTGTGAACAAGGAACTCACTGCCAGTTCCTGTCCTTTTACCAATCCATGTATTTAGCGAAGACATCATTTGTACCTAGTTGCTGCTTTAAAATATTTTGACCTTTAGGAAGAAGAGGAAAAGGGAGAGGAGAGGAGAGGAGAGGGGAGGGGAGGGGAGGGGAGGGGAGGGGAGAGGAGGGGAGAGGAGGGGAGGAACATCAAATGTGAGAGAGACACATCGATTGGTTGCCTCCCACATGCACCCCAGACCGACCAGGCCGTGGATCAGACCTGCAACGCACCTTGACTGAGAATCAAACCCATGACCCTTCAGTGCACAGGCCGACACTCTAACCACTGAGCACATGGGCCAAGGCTGAACAGGTGTGTTTTTTATAATTTATTTTTATTGATTTCAGAGAGGAAGGGAGAAGGAGAGAGAAAGGGAAACATCAACGATAAGAGAGATTCATTGATGGGCTGCCTCCTGGGGCTTGAGCTTGCAACCATGCACGTGCCCTGACCAGGAAATGAACCACAACCTCCTGGGTCACAGGTCCACACTCAGCCACTGAGCCAGGCTGGCCAGCTGAACAGGTATTTTTAAGTGTCATAAAAAATTAGCTATGACTTAAGTTTGTAACAGAATTTGTGTTCAAGTACCATCGCTCAAACGGTACTCAGAAAAAAAATTCCTCCTGCACAAGCTTTTACAGGGAAGCGTGAAATGTCAGAAGCAATTTTCTTTAAGAAATCATAAAAGCAGATTAACAAATAAGACTAACACACACAGCATGATCTCTATGTGCAGTGGGAATACTTGTTTTCTATTTTGTAACTTGTATCTAAAGAGCTTTGACTATTTTATGTGTTTTGCTTATCGTCAACCGGCAGCTCCTTCAAGCTGTCCAGTGTAAATGCTGGTCTGTGGAGAGAGGACGCCATGTCGTACCCAGGCCTCAGAATGTGACTGTCTGAGTGACAGGTCTGTGAGAGGGGTGATTAAGGTAGAAGGAGGTGCCCTGGCCGACTTGGCTCAGTGGGTAGAGCGTCGGCCTGCAGACTGAAGGGTCCCAGGTTCAATTCTGGCCAAGGGCATGTACCTTGGTTGCGGGCACATCCTGAGTAGGGGGTGTGCAGGAGGCAGCTGATCGATGTTTCTCTCTCATCGATGTTTCTGACTCTCTATCTCTCTCCCTTCCTCTCTGTAAAAAAGCAATAAAATATATTCTTTAAAAAAGATAGAAGGAGGTCATCAGTGTGGGCCCTGCACCAACATGACTGATGTCCTTAAGAGGCCAGGAAATCCGGACCCTGGCGGGACGAGGCTGGGAGGAGATGCCCACCTGCAAGCCAGGAAGAGCCTCCATCACACGCCCAGCACAGCCTGCCTCGCAGGCTCGTAGCCTCCAGACCTGGGAGGAAGCAGCTTCCTGTTGTGTGAGCCACCCGGCCCGCGCTCTTTGTCCCGAACCCCAGCAAGCGATACACTGAGCCTCCCAGATGAACGAGGAAGGGGCGGCACGAAGAGCGGAGACTAAGGTCACTTCTTTCAGTGATGAACCCCTCTTCCTAGATCAGTGGCACCCACCTTCTTAAAGTAACCGCGTTCACAAAAGGGAGCATAACAAAATTTTCAAGTTTCGAACATACTCATTTGTTTCTATGCATCTGTGTACGGCCTGAAAGTGACCGCCATCCTTCGGAGAGAGTGTCTGTCTTCTCAAGAGTAATGGCCGTGCTGACCCCGGCCGTGCTCAGTGCAGACTCCAGTGGGAGAAGATAAATGGACAGACTCCCCTGGTGCCCCCTCCACTGCCCAGCTAGGGTGCTGGCATCCGGATTCGCTTGAAATCCAAAGAACAAGAGAAAAAACTCGCTGGTGCAGGCGCCCTGAGGAAGTGGGCAGGGCCAGCTTGATGGCGAGGTGACGTCCAGGGCAGTGAGACCCAGGCGGGCCAGGGAGGCGGGCCACTGTGCAGGAGTGTCTGGTCTCATGGGACCCCACCCAGAACCAGATCGGGAGCAGGCGACCAGGCGCAGGCAGCCACACATGGCCACTGCTCGATTCTCAAGGCCACAGTTAACTACTAACTGCTTTTAAAATAAACAGTCGATGGACTGAGCAGTGTTTTTGCAAAAATTGGTTTTCTGTGCCTGGGCTAGATTCTCCTCACACACAAAGGAAATTTCTGGGGAGGGGGAGGGGGGAGAGAAGGAACTCCAGAGTCTATAACTCTGGCGGGATTAGGTTGTCAGCTAAGGAGAAAAATTAATTATTTTAGAGCTGTATTACTTAGCAGTCAGCATCCTGCTGGCATCGCCGCACACAGGTACCTGATTTTAAAAAAAATAAAAAAATAAAACCTTATTAACTTGAAATCCAAAGAACAAAAGGAAAAATTCTCCAAACGGCACTGGACTCTGCATTTACAGGTTCCGCTTGTCTCAGCGCTTTTATTAACAGCGATAAAAGACCTGTCGTTGGTTGGGGTCTAGCAGTGGCTTTGAAATAGTCACCATTTTTAATTAACCAGCATGGAAATAATAGGGTTGCGCTGTAATTTGGTATGCTTTAATTAACTCCAACTTTGTGTCAAGTCGTCAACCTCCCTGCCCCAACTGAGAGGGCCCTCGGCAAACTGCTCGGATGGCCTCGCTCTGCCTGGGGCAGCCCTGCAGACCCTGTGTTTGCTCAGCAGCTTGTGGGGTAACCTGTTTTTCTTTCTTTTCCTTTAACTTGCTGTTACTGCCGCCTCACATACTTCCCGACTCAGAAATTCCCTTTAAAAAGCTTCTCCTTTTCCCCTAAAACTGTACCGAATCCCATGCTGACATCTGCCTTCCGGGAGCCTCTCCGCCTGTGTGGTCCCCCCCCACCCCCAGGCCTCCACACCTGGCCCCAGGCTCTAGGCCTCTCCCCTCTGCTGGCTTCATTCCCTTTTCCACGACCCTCTAGTTCATCACACACACACCCAGCGCCTCGGAGCTGGTCCTTGTTCCTCGGGCCCTGGGAATGGGTGAGAAACCTCGGAGGGGAGGATGGGGGGACAGAGGGGACGGAGGGGACGGAGGGGACAGACAAGCCGCTTGGTTCTCACTTCTGCTCTGACCAGAGCAGCCCCCTTTCCTCTGAGTCGTGCGTGAAGCATCTGGGTAACATTTGCTGTGAAAACAGAAGGTTTCTGTTGCTAAAAGAGGTTTAAAAAACCTGTAGGACAGGACCCTGCTCTTCAGCTTAACAACTAGGACCTAAAGCAATAGAGGCGGCCACTGGTTTGTCTCCCCTTCTTTCTCTCTGCAATCCACCTACTCACCCCCTGGGCCCGAGCACATGGGATTTCCCCGCCTTTGTGCCTGCACTAGAGGCACCT
>PVJC01015092.1:0-35528 GCA_004026665.1 Murina feae
TAGCATATAAGATTTCAATTGTGGAAAAACTCATGGAACTTAGAAATTTATTAATTCAACATGGGTCTCTATAAACATAGTCATGCCCTACAAAATGAAAGTACACGTTAAAAGGATAATGGTTATCTGATTTAATTATTCAGCTTTGACCTTGTAGCCCCCAAAAAGCCATAAGTAATATGCAAATAAATGGATGTGGCCATTTTTCAATAAAACTGTAATATACAGAAATAGGTCAGATTTGGCCCATGAGCTATAGTTTGTTGAAACTTGTCATAAAGTAACAACTTGAAATACCTTTTTCTACCAGAAATAAAATTAAGTTATTCTGTCTCTTTCTATAAATGTAATGGATGCTTTGTGAAAAACATAAAAACAATCTACTTGATCAATATTAATTCTATCAATTTACTAATTTTAGTCAAAGCAGATCAATTTGAGGTTTGATTCATGGGGAGAATTAATTATATACTTCAAAAAGAACATATTGTCTCTGACTCAGGAGCAGCAAAGATATGAAATACCAGGGATACCAAGCACTGACCATTTTTATTCGTCTGGCACAGAGTCCATGGGCAACATGCCAAAAGCAGCCAACAATAAAACGATCTCTTCCCAATTACAATATTGGATTGACCTTACACTACTTGGCTTAATTGAAAGTTCAATACAATGAGGTGTATTACTTTTGGGATGCTGTTAGTGCAACAAATACATGGTATACTGTCAAATTTTTCTAAAATAGCAGAGAGAGAAATTCAAATAGCCTAAAGATGTTAGAAAGAAGTAACTAAGAAAATCAGAGCCACATCTGAACTTGGTATATAATCATTAGCTACATAGTATATCAAGTGAAAAACCAAACAAAAATAAGACGTTTTTAAAGAAATTTTTCTATAATTAATTAAAATCCAACTAATAAAAATGTATACTTATAACTGTCAACCAATATAAGGAAGCAAACTGCTCAAATTTCCAGAAACTTAGTTTATTAAAGAATAACAGAAGAATTACAATTCAGGTAATGCATGTTGTAGCAAGCTATACGCAGTACCCTGAGTATTTGCTACAGGCTATGTTTATGGTCAAGGAGTGCAAAGAGGGTGAAGTCCAGTCAGAATCAAGGAAGTAAATTCATTGACTTAAAGATGGGAGAGGTTCTTGGTGGATGCTTATTAGTTAGAACATAAATTTCAGTCTTCTGCAAATTATGGATTTAATGGAAATCTTAAAATCTTAAATCCTGTCTCTGAGTTCTTAAATTCTGTTCTTTTGAGGGCACAAAGATTCTCCATTTTATAACTGACCTCTGGTTCCATTTTAGATTGAAATCCTTTCACACTATATTTGTTTTATTTTTGTAAAATTTTATATTAAACAAACAAAAAATGATCTGCAATACACACACAAAGGACCAGAGAGACTTAAAACTGTACAGCTAAATATGAACTATGTTCGGTCCATATTCTATATACAATAAAAATCCAAAGAATATGATGTTTGTTCTGAAAACAGTTATTCTCTACTCATTATGAATCATTGAATCTTTATCCAAAAACCGGCAAATCAAATAAGCTTTCTAAATAATATTTTCATCTTTTATGTTCATTTTCTGAGGCTTTTTGGCTTATGAAAATGAAATGAGCTTTTAAAGAGTATGGGACTGCCCTGACTGGCTTGGCTCAGTGGATAGAGCGTCGGCCTGGGGACTGAAAGGTCCCAGGTTCGATTCTGGTCAAGGGCAGGTACCTTGGTTGCGGGCACATCCCCAGTAGGGGGTTTGCAGGAGGCAGCTGATCAATGTTTCTCTCTCTCATCGATGTTTCTAACTCTCTATCCCTCTCCCTTCCTCTCTGTAAAAAATCAGTAATCTATCTATCTATCTATCTATCTATCTATCATCTATCTATCTATCTATATATAATAAAAAGTATGGGACTTGTACTTAATTGTAGCAAATTCTTGATTTCTCTCTCAAAATTTTTAAAATTCAGTTTTTGAAAACAATGTCTTTACCAGCTTTATTTCTATATTTCTGTCTACTGGTGTTTCAGAAAAAGGAAAAAAAAAAGATTGAAAGAGATTTGGTCAAAAATGAGTCTTGAGAGATTTAGTCTCCAAAACACAAAACTGCAGGAACAGTTTTGTAACTGCCTATTTACTCAGGAATGACTCTCCTTTTTCTTTCAGAACTGTGCTCTCGATCCCATTTCCCTGTTCGAGGGATTAATCTTTGAATTCTCAGACCTGAGCACAGTGTTTGGCAGATACCAGGCACTCAACACATTTTATATTCTGAATAAATAAATACGTGTCATAGTCAACCGGTCCACTGTTTTTCAATCTCAGAAAATTTATAACTAGATCAATTCGGTTTCAACTTGACTGGTCATGGCAAAAGTTTTTACCAACTACCAAGCTTCATCACCATATCCTGCGTTCAGCATGAGATCTAAGCTGAACAATGTTTACAACAAGGGCAGACAGAAGGAGAGTGTAGAATGGAGGAATGTGTCAATACCCCACAGTTGAAGACAGTTTGGTGTTGATTGCTATGTACCACCTGCTCAAATCTAAAGAAAATAATTATGTCCATTAAACAAGTCCCTCATAACCTTTCCCCTTGCATTTCTGCTCTTTCGTTTGATGACTCAGCTAACTGACTTTATTAGCTAGCATTTGAACATTTCGTCTTTGCAGTTTGGGTGTTAATTCTTCATTATATGTTTAGTAGACTTTTCCAATAAAACAATATGTTCCGATATATTTCTTTTCTGTGATCTATTTAGATGCAAATTAAATTTATTTAATAATTATTAAACTATTCAGATTATTTTTATCATGGTTGAGTTTTGGTAGCTTATGGCCTTTGAGAACTGATCCATTTCTCTTGGGTTGTTGAATTTAAGAGAATAGAGTTTTTGCAATAGTATTTTTGAAGTCTGGAGCATGTATAGTGATATCCCACATCATTCCTGATACTAGATACTGATAATTTGTGTCTTCTGTGTTTTTTTTTCAGTCTTGTTAGTGGTTTAGAAATTATTTATATTTTTTAATCCTCAGCTTTTTGTTTTATTTTTCTATTTTTCTTTGTGATAAACTCTTCTGTTAGTTTTCAACAGTAGCAAAGTCAGATAAAATTATATGTCTATGGATCATTATCACTTGCATTGACTTCAGTTTATGCACAATTTATAGATATGTAAATTTGCATAAGGGAAAAGAAAGGCAGGCACACTGGTGGTTGAGTTTATTTCAAACTCTTTAACACATGTTTCCTGAAGCTTCCTCCAGATGCTCTATCATCTGCTCACGTGCCATTTCCTTTTTTGTCCAATGCTTTGTGGTAGAGAGTTACTCCCCTTTGTTTGGTCCATATTGACCCTAGCTAGATGCGCTGGTACCTTCAGCAATGCTATTCCCAGAAGTGGTGGCACAAACTCTGCCTGCGGATCGGTAAGAGTTCAGTGGTCATGTCCAGCATCCTAATAGAGATGCAGAAAAAGGCTACACAATAGCTTATGATGGCCCTGCGCTCCCATAAGAGCAGAAAAGATTTAGTCTACGTAGTCATATCATCTTCAAATGCCTACTGGAGAAAACAACTGGGCACGATTCCATGGGATCTTACTCTGAAGGGTAAAATTGTGTAACAGCTTTCACTGTTAGAATATTAAAGTTTCAGTAGAATCTCAACTCTCACTTCAACCTACATGCCAACCTGTTCTAAGTTCTGCTTAAGTATAAAGAAGTAGGTCTATGTATTAGAATAGGGAACAGAGGGACAATTCCCTTACACAAGTCCCACCGCCCTCGTCTCACATGTTCTGTCTGGCAACAGTGATTGCAGTAGAGGGTAATCCTGAATCTAATAAGCTTTGTGCTCCCCAGAAATATTATTGTTTTTAAAAAATTTTTATTGATTAAGGTATTACAAATGTGTCTTTATTCCCCCATTGTCTCCTCATCCCCCCAGTCTTGCCATCACCCTCACCCCCTGTTGTCTGCGTCCATCCCTTATGCTTATATGCTTATACATACAAGTCCTTTGGTTAAGTCAAATCTTATTTTGGATGGTAATATTGTTTCAAAAAGAAAACCTCCCACACACAAACAAATCTAGTATGTAATTTAGGCAGCAGAATAATCTTCAAAATGATTCTTAGGTACAATTTTGGAGTGTAACTTCGATAAAAGGTGTAAAATTTAGTTAACTAGTTCTTCAGGCATGCATGCAGTTTATAATAGCGCAGTTAAAATAATTTGCATAGCACTATTTCCTCTAACTCTGATAAAATCTAATAGATGAAGCAAGACTTTTTATGAGAGGGAAAAGCAAACATGCTTCATTAACATTCATTAACATAATGATTGTCCTCATTTTTCATTACTTTTTAATCCGAAGTGTAATAAACAGCAAACACTACCCACATGTATAATGATGGTTATGTCATCAAGCATGCATAAACAATAGTTGTTTTTTTCAAATTAATGTATGTTTAAAAAGCATATGATTTATGTTTTTAAACATACAGTTCTTAATATTTAAGATTCCATAGTCTTAGAAGGTCCACTACTGTCACCCAGTTTTGTTTTGTTTTTTAATGAAATACAACCCTACTTAAGGAGGGAAAAATGGAAACTACGATTTTGAGGGATGTATGTGAAAAGCACAATCCTCTCAGCTTTCCTTTAATATTCCCATTTTGGAGGCATTTGAGAAATGTATCCATCTATCCACTCTGTCATTTATTTTGGAGGTGATTTCTGACTCTGCAAGGGTTCTTCTCTTGAGTTTGACAGCTTTTGGTGAAAATGTGAAATTAGAGAAGAATGACCTGAGCAGAGATAGGTGAGCAATGCTATCTGGGGCACTGGGTGAGTACCCCAGTCTTGCACTCAGACTGATGACTTACTCTTCCAGAAGCACTGGGACAGTGAAGACTAGCCCAGGGGATCGCGGAGGCAACAAATAAAGAGTTCAGTTTGAACGATGGGCTCTCAAAATACGTACTAATTCTTAAAAGAGATTGAGAAGAAGGAAAATGTTAAGGCCACATACACCTACAATAAACAGAAGGCAGGTGATGGGGAAAGAGAGAATATTCAAACATTTGGTGAAACTGAAAAACTGGATTCTATTTCACGATTTATCGATATGTTTTTCTGTTTTTCTTTAAAAGGAAATTGAGGAAACTCCATACTGCTCTCCATAGCAGCTGTACCAGTCTGGATTCCCACCAGCAGTGCACGAGGGTTCCTTTTTCTCTGCATCCTCTCCAGCACTTGTCATTTGTTGATTTGTTGATGATAGCCATTCTGACAGGTATGAGGTGGTACCTCATTGTTATTTTGATTTCCATCTCTTGGATGATTAGTGACTTTGAGCATGTTTTCATAGGTCTCTTGGCTTTCTGAATGTCCTCTTTTGAAAAGTGTCTATTTAGATCCTTTGCCCATTTTTTGATTGGATTGTTTATCTTCCTTTTGTTAAGTTGTATGAGTTCCCTATAAATGTTGCAGATTAAACCCTTATTGGAGATAACATTAGCAAATATGTTCTCCCATGCAGTGGGCTTTCTTGTTGTTTTGTTGATGGTTTCTTTTGCTCTGAAGAAGCTTTTTATTTTGATGTAGTCTCATTTGTTTATCTTCTCTTTAGTTTCCAATGCCCTAGGAGCTGTATCAGTGAAAAAATTGTTTTGGCATATGTCTGAGATTTTGTTGCCTTTAAATTCCTCTAGTATTTTTATGATTTCCCGTCTTATATTTAAGTCCTTTATCCATTATGGAGTTTCCTCAAAAAATTAAAAATGGAACTCCCATTTGACCCTGTGATCCCACTTCTGGGAATATATCCCAAGAAACCAGAAACACCAATCAGAAAGGATATATGCATCACTATGTTCATAGCAGCACAATTTACCATAGCTAAGATTTGGAAACAGCTTAAGTGTCCATCAGCAGATGAATGGATTAGAAAACTGTGGTACATCTACACAATGGAACACTATGCTGCTGTAAAAAAGAAGGAATTCTTACCATTTGCAGCAGCATGGATGGAACTGGAGAGCATTATGCTAAGTGAAATAAGCCAGTCTATGAAAGAAAAATACCACATGATCTCACTTATTTATGGATAATAAAGACCATTATAAATTTATGAACATAAACAGATACAGAGGCAGAACAGCATTGAACAGACTGTCAAACTACAGCTGGAAGGCTGGGGAGGGTGGGGGGGAGTTAAGAGATCAACTGAAGGACTTGTATGCATGCATATAAGCATAATCAATGGACACAAGACACTGGGGGGTAGGGGAGGAGGGGGGAAGGTAAAGGGGGAAAATGGAGACTTATTTAACACTCTTTGTAATACTTTAAGCAATAAAACAAAATTTTAAAAAAAGGAAATGGAGTTATAGAAAGAAAAAGATGTAACAAACACTACTAGTAATTTAGAATTTCTCATTCCTCTTATTCTTACCCTTTAAAGAGAAGTAGTAGGAAAAGGAGTGTTTATAAAGAACTGAAATTAGATTATAAAAATACTAATTTTTTAGGCCTATGTTTAATATTTGCTTTGATTTTTAAAATCTTGGAATTTCTTTTTGAAGAATAATATTATATATCTTGGAATGTCTGCCATTTTATTATATAGCAGAAACTAATATTTTACTTCAGTTTCTTATTCTACTTTGCATATAATTGAACCTTTCCCCTTGGGAAAGTGAGGAAGGGAATATGAAAATACTTCATATCATTTCATATTTTAATTTATGATACATTTTAGACATAATTATAAGGATGCTTTAAAGACAGAGAGAAATATCGGTGTGTAAATTAAGGAAAGTTCAAAGAGAGAGAGATTAATTATAGGAATTGTGTCATGTTTCATGAGATTATGGAAGCCCAGAAGTCCCACAAACTGTTGTCTGCAAGCTCTAGAACTAAGCTAGTCAGTGGTATAATTCAGTCTGTGAGTCTGAAAGCCTGAGAACCAAGGAAGCAGGGAGATAATTCCCAGTCCTAGGAATCTGGGGCTGCAGAGGCGAGTCTTATAGTCCAAAGGCCCCCAAACTACAAGCTCCAATGTCCAAGGGCAATAAAAAGATAGACATTCTAGCTCAAGAAAAGAGAGGGAGCTCCCTGTTCCTTTCTCTTCTCATTCTAATTTTGCCCTCCACGGTTTGGCTGATGCCCATGCACATTGGGGAGGACAGATCTTTCGTTAATCTACGGAATCAAATACTAATTCCTTCCAGAAATATCTTCACAGACACACCATAAGTAATGTTCTTCAAATACCTGGACATCATGCCTTACCTGATTTGGCTCAGTGGATAGAGCATTGGCCTGCAGATCACAGCGTCCCGGGTTCGATTCTGGTCAAGGGCATGTAACTCGGTTACAGATTCCAGGCCCTGATCAGGGCCTGCAGGAAGCAACAAGTGGATGTGTCTCTCTCACATTGCTGCTTCCTTCTCTCTGTCTCTCTCTCTTCCTTCCACTCTTTCTAAATATCAATGGAAAAATATCCTCAGGTGAGGATTTTTTTTAAAAAAGTATATATATGGGCATCCCTTAGCCCAATCAAGTTGACATGTAAAATGAGCTATCACATGCAATCAGTTAACAGTCACTGAGCTCAAGTGTCACATATATGCCTTTTCATAATCCTTGCATATTCTTTAGATTTTTTCCATCTATATGACAAATTCTTCTGATGACTGTATAAAGAGCATTATTTTTAAAAAAGATATATACATGTAAAATAAAAAAACTTCTGCGAAATGTCATAACCAATGAATTAGGACTCAGAGACCTGCAATCGAGTCCCAACCATGCCATTCTACATGTACTGTTGAGCTTGGAATTTGCCTTTGTGCTCAAATCAAAAGGAATTTGAGTTTAATTTTCTTACTCTACATTGATTTGATATTTATTTTTATGTTCCAAACTTCAATCTTAGAATTGTGTGAAAGTTTATTCTACATGACATGGTGGATCATATATGTCTTTCTTTATCAGCTTTATTCGGCCATTTTGTTGTGGGTTTTTTTCCGTATCTTCTTTTAACTCTTAAAAAAATTGTTGAATATAGTATAGATATAGATAAATATATGTAAAGTATATATCTTTTCAAATAGTAATAAAGATAAAAATAGCTGCCACATAGATAAAATAATTAAAAAATTGTTCACACCCACAGCACTCTCAATATTTTTAAATAATACTTAATTTTTTTCTTATAATTATATATTGTATTTATTTTTATTCTTCCATGCATATATATATATATATATATATATATATATATATATATATGCTTTTTAACTTTATATTTGTCTTCTATTACCTTTAGTTTTACTATTTACTATATTTAAAACTCTATAAGAAATTATTTTATACAAGTAATATTTTTAGATGTAATCATTTATTTACTTTTTGTTTCTCTGTCCATAATGCATCCCCATACTTCATTCTAAGATCACTACATGGGAAAATTTTTATATTTCCTTTGTTGTAAGTATAAGGATGATCGATCTCTCACTAATGTCTTGCTGAAATGTCTTTATATCACCTTCAATTATTAAAAGGTAGTTTTCTGAATTGGTGGTTTTGCCTTTCATCACGTTGATGTTATCAACCTGTAATGGTAATAGTATTGGCTGCTTTTAAGATGTTTTCCTTTATATTTGGTTTTCTGAAGTATTAGTCTTGTGTGTACCTCTTTATTGATCCAGCTTAGTGTTTATAATATTTCTACTTAAAGCTTGGATTTCTTTTACCAGTTTTAGAAAGTTCTCAGACATGATGTGTTTGAAAACTCTAAAAACTATGTTATATAGTCTCACTGTGTAACTTCTGTCACTTCCTTTGTCTTCCATATATTTATTTTATTTTTTTTCTATATACTGTATTCTGCATATATTCTTTTGACAACTTTCCCTGGTCAGAAATTTTCTCTTTATCTGTTAACTCAGCTGATGGTCTCTTCATTATGGTTTTATATTTTTCAGTGTACTGGTTTTTATTTCTATGAAAATTTTACTTTTGTCTTTTTTCTCCTTGAACAAAATCCATCTTTATTATCCACCTATTAATCCAAGTGAGGTTTGCATAAAAATCTTATGGTCATGTCACAGAATTAGTTCTATATTTTTTTCAGTTATCAATGGATATGACCTCTTAGTGTCATATTATTGATGATGCTGTTAATTCACATTAAGAGTTATAAAGCATGAGTCCTTTATATAAATATAAAATATACATGATATTTGGAGAAACAATAATCTGGTATCATTCCATCTATGTTTTCCAACAAGTCATTGATTACAACATTGACTAGATTATTAGGTGGAGACCAGGACTTTAATCTTGGGAACCTTTATTTATAAATAATTAACTTGTCTGTGACTACTCAGTAAATTCAGCCAACAGTTAATTCAAATTGTTTTTAATTTTTCTTACAATCACAATCATTCTATGAAATTGCCTCAAATTCATTGCTAAAATCAATGAATAACACATCCATTAATTATATTTAGTAATTGGAATTTTACTTACAGCTTAATTACAAGGGAACCCCTTTACATGTCTTTTTTCTCATACCATTTTATTTTATTACTCTTTCTGGACTATTCATCTTATTGGAAATTATATATTTAGTTATTTCTGTGATCTCTGATTTCAACCCAAATTTTACCTTTAGAATATCTTGGTCTGCTGACTTTGAACAAATAATGAGAAAAGTGTATTTTTAAAAATGAATAAATACTTGACCATTTCATATGGTTCCAAATGGAGGGACTGTCCCATTTTGAATGCTGGAATATTTACCAATTCCACCTATTTCTATGCCCTGCCCCTATCATTTCTCCTAATACAGTCTCGGATTTATGAAGTGGTTCTATGATTAGCTTTGTTATTATTTTAGGCTTTTTTGAATGTGATTCATCTGGTTCTGGGTATTTGCGTTCATTTAGAAATACTAATCCTTTTTTTAACACTCTCTACAGTAAATGTATACATAATTTTTGTTATATAATTACCTCCATATGCTTCTCAGTTATCAGTGGAATATGATCCCGTTGGGTTTTTTGTTGATAATTCATGTGAAGAGTTATAAAGCACCCATAAGTCCTTAAAAATATGCATAGTCTTATAGATCAATATTTAAGTCTGTCTCATTAGTTTCAACTTATTCTTCTATCCCATGGATAACTTTTTAAAATATTATTTTAAAAATATATTTTTATTGATTTCAGAGAGGAATGGAGAGGGAGACAGAGATAGAAACATCAATGATTAGAGAGAATCTTTGATTGGCTGCCTCCTGCATGCCCCACCCTGGCATGAGTCCAGATTGGGAATCAAGCCGTGACCTACTAGTTCATAGGTCAGTGCTCAACCACTGAGCCATGCCAGCCAGGCTAGATAACTTTCTAAAATTTTATTTTGTCATTCAAAATTTTTTCTATTTTTATTGCTTTTCATTTTCCCTTCTTAACTATATTTTATCTATAATTTTTAATTTAAAGCTAATTATTTCAGATAGAATGATAAAAACAGAGTATAACCAAGTAATGTTCAATATCTGGTCTTTATTAAAAATACAACTTTCTTCACAAAAATACTTTTTTTTTTCATGTTCTGAACTATGTCAAACTAATTGCTTTGCTTTGCCCTTCACTTTTTCAACAGTTAATTCTGGGTTTAACTTTTCTGAATAGACTTTCTGCTTCTCCCTTGAATCCCTTGTATGTTCCTCTTAGTCATTCTTCAATTTATAATATTGTGTCCTTCATGGTTAGATCAGTTTAAGCATCCAACTGAAACATGTAGCGTAGTAAATTAGAATACATAAAACAATAGAGCAGCAGTTAAAATTGCATGTACCATATAAAAACCATGAGCCTTCAAGTATCACCCCATTAGGAAAGACCAATTAAAAACTATAGCTCTTTCATTCTTCCCTGACGGTCATTAGACCAAAGTTTGAAATTTTAGTCTGAATTACTTATAGGATGTGTTCCTCAAATAATCCTGATTCTTTCTTGACACCACAAAATTTCAAATTAATTATTTTACATATCATTTAAATTTTATTTGTATATAACCATGTGTTAAACAAAAATCAGAAAGAGAATATACTGCTCTAGGAATGCATTTTTAAAAATATATATATATTATTGATTTTTTACAGAGAGGAAGAGAGAGGGATAGTTAGAAACATCCATGAGAGAGAAACATTGATCAGCTGTCTCCTGCACAGCCCCTACTGGGGATGCCCCTGCAACCAAGGTACATGCCCTGGACAGGAATCAAACCCAGGATCCTTCAGGCCACAGGCCAATGCTCTATCCACTGAGCCAAACCAGTCAGGACTAGAAATGCATCTTTAGACTTAGTTTTGCAGCAGCTTCCCAGGTGGCTTACTCTTATCATTGCTACAAAGCCCACCTTCAATATTCCCAAATCTATAGATACCTCTACCCCAGCTAGAACCTGTCAGACTACTATCACTACCATCAGAAACAGGTCTACTTCTAGTTTTGGAAAAAGACTTTTCTGTGTTCTATGGGGGATGTTAATATTGCCTAGGTTAACTTACAGAGGCTGCAGAATTATCACTGATTTTCATGATGAAAAGGAAGAATGCCTGACTGGAGACAGAATTGGAGTAGCGTAAGTAAAGGTAGCTGCTGCTATTTTGAAAACAAGAAGAAAGGGCAGAAGAAAAAACAGGGAAACAGACAAAGTAGAAATTAGAGTTTCACTCTTTCTTCTCGAAATGGAAGCCTTGGGGTAAAATGAAAACAGAGATGACTGAAACATCAATTTTCCCAAATCTCTCAGCTTACCACAAATCCCATTGCTTATCTAGACTCTAGATTCCAGATAATGGAATGGACTATCAGTAAAGGCTCTGAGAACATGAATGCTTACCTGTAATCTTTTTTTGATACCTGGTATAATAAATTGATGCAGCTGATTTTTAGCACATGCGTCCCATCCCAATCCTCTTGTAGTCTTTATAAATTGTCTTACCATCACTTCTCAGTTCTGCAGCTTATAAAATCTCAATGGTGGTTGCTTCTCTGGGTCGCCAGGAAAGCCAAGATTGGTTCGCTTTAAGAAACTCAAGAAAACTATTTCACTTAGATGTCCCACCTCAACTGAAAATTTAAAATGTTTATGCTACCAATTATTATACTGTTTAAGCTCTAGTAAAATTAGAGGAATTGAGTAAAAACAAACCAAAACAAAAGCATGACACATAAGGAAGGATGAGGTCTGGTGGTAAGATTTATCTGGGTGTGTACACACACACTTACACACACATACAGGCAACAATAGATACAAGTTCAGGCGTATGGTATAACATTTTAAAATGAGTCATCATGTGTAGGGAGCATGTTTTAGGCATTTACATTATGTTCTTTAAGCTTTTCTCTTTATTGGTATACAATTGACCAGCATTACTGAAACCTGTAGGTATGAACATCAGTCTGATTTTTACAGTCCACTTTGATAACCAAAACTTCACTGCTTTCTTTTCCTATATATTTTCTAAGTCCTGAAACTTAGTATATAATTATTACATTAGAGGATCGCTATGATTTCATTATAGATACGGAAAAAGTAAAATGAAAAATCAATATTTTAATTATCACATGTAAATTTCAATAGGCAAAGAAGTCATATGCATGAGACACTTTCCAGCCAATCATCAGTCATTTTGGGTGGATATGCACCAAGGTAATGTTTGGAAGATTTTAGCCTTTTTCCAAAGGGAGAGTTCAAACTTAATTGACAGCTCAGAAATCTAAGGACATCTGGTTAAAATTTATAATATTCTCTGCTGTGCTCTGGTATTAATATTATTGTAGAAAACAAAATGAATTCCTGGATACTTTTTAAAATTGTATTTCACATTAAACAATTACATAAAGTTTAATCAGGACAATTCTATACCACATCTATCTATACAAACTTTAAGCTGATTTCATATTTAAAACTCTTTACTTCTGTAATGTGAAGGAAGATGTGTTATCATCTGAGAGGGAAGCCATATTATTTTCAATGGAACTTACAGGTACTTTTAAGCAAAAATTACCAAACATCAGACAAGTAAAATATTTTCTTTTAAAGATAAAGATTGATAGAAATTCATCTATATACCTGAAACCTTTAAGAATGCACTTGTACTTAATTACTTTGATAAAAGTTAATTGAAATAAAATAATTAGTACAAATTCTATTTTTACATACATTGTGTTATCTAGCTTCACACTCATTTCTTGCTTCCTGTTGTTTATCAACTTCACTTGCCTTCCCTGTGGGAAAGTTTCTAAATTTTGCTCTAAACAGAATGGTGAGAACAATGACTGGAAAGACAACTACGAAATATGTTGTCACCACTGATGTGTTTATATCACACCTGCAGGACAAGTGGGACAAATGTTTTTGTCTTGAAAACAAAGCCAGATGAACGTGAAGTACTTGTCTGTTTTAACCATTGAGCCTTTACACTTTTAATGACTTTAAGGTTTTAAATTATAAACAACTTTCTAAAGTGTTTTTGTTGATTCCTGCAAAAAGTAGATTGCTGTATAAAAGAAACACATACAAAGAAGAAAACAGGAAAGTCAGATAAGTCTTATTTTGGTGGTCGATACTGACATCTCTCAAGTAGCATCAGGTGATGTTAAAATAATAATTTAGCCTGTTCAAAGCCTTTAATAGAGAGACTGATAAAAGGGAAAGAAGTCTTTTTTAAAACATCCGTGATTAAATGCCCTAATTGATTTTGGGGTCATTCCCATGATGGCAATCTCAAGAAGGAAGTTGCATATGACACTAGTCGCTCAAAAGCATTTAAAAGTGATGGCAAAGAATTTAAAATCTATTTCCTCACAGAGTAATCTGAAGTTTGAATTTATCAGGGTACCTTTGGGGTAAACGAACTTAGGTCAGGAAATTCAATGGAAGGAGTTTAACATGGGAAATTAATTCCAAGACTTCATACTAGAAAGAGGAAAAGGGAAAGTAGGAGAGAAGGACAAAATCTTCATTTTAACTACAGGAGGCCACTGCCCTTCTTGAGACGGAAGAAACAGAGGAGGAGGTAAGCTATACCAGCGTCAAGGAGTTGGTGCTGCTAGTGAGTGGTGGGACCAGGGCAGACCTGCCTGTCACTGAGCTGGGATCCGGAAGCACAGTCATTGTGGCAGGGGCTGGGGATGTTGGAGATGCCTCCCGAGGAAGAAATGTGTATGATACACCTACTCTTCGAATTTCCTTCCATCCCCAAATCTCCTCCAAGTGTCCCCCATGGACTGAGCCTCGCCAGAGTTAATAGATAAGGAAGGCTGGTTAAAATGTGCAGCCCCCGCAGTTATGCTAAGAAGAGCAGGAGCAAAGTTGTAAATGGCACTGACAGCAAATGAATAACACTTATCTACAAGCTTTGATCTATTTATGTCTCTCTCTTTTAAAGTTATTTAGTTCTTTTTTATTTAATTTGTTTTAGAGAGAGTGGAAGAGAGGGTGAGAGACAGAGAGAAATATCCATGCGAGAGAGACACATGGACTGGTTGCCTCCTGCACAATGCCCTTGTGAGAACAGGGATCAAGCCTGCAACGGAGGTATGTGCCCTTGACCAGAATAGAACCTGGGACCCTTCAGTCCATGGGATGACGCTCTAAGCATTGAGAAAAAATAACTAGGGCCTTTTTGTAATTTTTAAAGCATCTAATTCTCCCCACTACCTACAGCAAAGGAATTATTTAAGTCTCATCCGCAACATGGTCAAATGCTTTAGCAGTCTAATACCAAGCTAATTTGCCAGACTAATCTGCTGATACTCCCTAGCTTTCAGTCCAAAATAGAGGTAAATAAACTAAAAAGAGTGCTTTACTACACAGGGGAATTTTGGGTCACTACATCTTATTCATGTTATTGCTCTGCCTACAGCGCCTTTGCTGCTCCCCCTTCCTAACCCCATTACTTCATCCAATGATTCTTAAAGCCTTAGGACATCAATTCAAATGTATCATTTCTGGGGATGTTTTTTAATATGTATACAGCTAGAATAAATTACTTTATAGTGATTCACCATATTAGTAGTACAATATGTATAACATATGTTATTATTAGTGACATATTCTTGTTTCCATTAAAAAAAAACTGAACTCTTGCATGTCAGGAAATGAGTCAACAAGCATAATGAATCGGTTATTGTTAGTGCTCATAAATGTGAAACATACAGACTATGTTGTCCTAGAAGCTAATAAATTATACCTGTCCAAGAAAATTTCCTAATGTTGGTGTATTAAGCATTGTGATGACTTTCATTTTGCACTGACAGGATTAATGCTTTGCAATACTCAAGGTTTACCCTGAAATACAAAAATATTTAACGTCTTCCTTAGTGAACTCTTAGTAGTATTTTCTCAAACTTTCTTTTAAAAACATCACTTTTTTCAATAATACAATAGTTGGGGTTTTACATGGTTGGTTGGAGTATCAGTATGTCATTGGCAAACTGGGAAACAATCAATGATCCCTACAGGGATCAAAGAAAAGTGGTCACGAACATTGATCCTATCAATGATAGCCGCCATTTCTTTTCTACTCACACCCATTTCTTCTCTGTCCAGAGCTTGAATTCAGAAGTCCTGTGTAGTATGTGAACCCAATTCTCTAGCCATAAATGATCGATTTATGAATAAACTATTGACTAAAACTAGGAGGTAATGCCCCTTCGACACATCTGCAGTTGTTCTGCCTCTAGTATTATGTGTACATTTCAGGCAAGAAAAGGGATAAATAGAAAGTAATGTTGCATTTTTCTAAAAGCAAAGTTTTACTCATCACATCTGTATTATATTTCGCTTTTTATTTCACTGGACAGAAATGTGTTACTTGGTGATCCTTATATGAAAAGAAGCGAGAAATTATGTTCTTGACTTTTCAATCTCTACAGTAGAGGAAGGAAATTGAGAAAAGAATTGGGGCTGTGTTCTGAATGAGCCAGTTCTTATTCTAACTGAATAACTCGGGGATTTGGAATTGAGAAATAGTAAGGGAGCCCGGCCAATGTGGCTCAGTGGTTGAGTATTGATCTACAAACCAGGAGATCACAGTTCAATTCCGGGCCAGAGCACATGCCTGGGTTGCAGGCTCGATCCCCAGTGTGGAGCATCTCTCATCACTGATGTTTCTATCTCTTTCTCCTTCTCCCTTCCTCTCTGAAATCAATAAAATTATATTTAAAAAAAATGAAACAGTGAGGCAGTAGGCAATGGGATCTCTTCCCCCATCGACATACAAACCACAGTACCCAATGTAGAAATGAAGAATTCTGAAGAGTGAAGTGGAATATAGAGATGAAAATGAAGACAGGAAAAAGGAAAAATACCATGTGGCCCCAGAGTAAAAATATAAAGAAAACATCTGTCTGATGTTGTTTCATTAGCTAAGTAGCCCAGCCATAATTCACAAAAGATTCCTAAGATTCATTAGTTCCCTTAAAGAAGAATAAGAATAAGAATAAGAATAAGAATAAGAATAAGAATAAGAATAAGAAGAAGAAGAAGAAGAAGAAGAAGAAGAAGAAGAAGAAACTTTTACTTAAGGTGGCTTGAGAGGCTTTTTGTTTCTTTACAACCAAGATTCCTGATTTATATAAAAATCAATATGGAGAGAACTGTAAGTAGGAAATCTGCCAACATCTGTTCCATTTCTTCAGTGTATGCTCCTGCCCTCTTAGTCTCTGTGAACATGCAAAATAGTCCATTCAATAAGTACGCATTGCATTCTCGACTGTTTTACCCTTTAAAATTATTAGCAATCTTGTGAAGAACACTTTTAAAGGATAGCTTCCATTGACTATCTGAACATTTACCTAACTATTTGGCATTTAATGGGAATCAGTCAGAAGCAAAATTAAGAATGAAATGCAATAAAAAATCTGCGTGTATTCTAGTGACTTCATAATACACTACTTTATCTACTTTAATTTTTGTAATGTCTATTCATATAGGTTCATTTGTAAATATTAGAATCTGTGAAAATGCAATTAAAGATTATCACTAATCATTTTCCTAATATGATTTATCCCTCTACTTGATATGCTTCATTTCTGTTTGCTACTGGACCCAGATCTCTGGAATATTAGAGAATCAAACAGAGATAAGTGTTAACCCAAACATTACCTAATAGATTTTGTTCTCCCTGTGGAGGTTTTTTTTATTCCCTTAGACTTGTTTTGAACATTCTTTCTAAAGTAGCACATTTGCTTATAGGATCAATACATCTTTTTGAAAAGAAAAGATTACTGGGAATAAAGAACAAAAAGTACACTTTAAAAATATATATAATCTGCCTGGTTGGTGGGACTCAATGGTTAAGCATTGACCTACGAACACAGAGGTCGTTGTTCAATTTCTAATCAGAACATACCCAGGTTGCTGGCTTGATTCCCAGTAAGGGATGTGCAGGAGGCAAGTGATCAGTAATTCTCTCTCACCATTGATGTTTCCATCTCTCTCTCCCTCTCCTTTCCTTTTTGAAATCAATTAAATATATTCTATATAATAAAAGGGTAGTATGCAAATTGACCCAAAAGCAGAACCACTAGGAATGACTGGTCACTATGACACACACTGACCACCAGGGGGCAGACACTCATTGCAGGAGCTGCCCCCTGGTGATCAGTGCACTCCCACAGTGGGAGCTCTCTCAGCCACAAGCCAGGCTGATGGCTGCCAATCCAGCAGCAGTGGGGCGGGAGCCTCTCCTGCCTCCTCAGCAGTGCTAAGGATGTCCAACTGCAGATTAGGCCTGCTCCCCACTGGCAAGTGGACATCCCCCAAGGGTTCCCAGGCTGCTAGAGGTATGTCTGACTGCCAGCTTAGGCCCAATCCCCTGGGGAGCCCAGACTGTGAAAGGGCACAGGCTGGGTGGAGGGACCCTCCGGAGTGCACACATTTTTGTGCACTGGGCCTCTAGTATGTATATAACCTCCTGTTAGAATTGTGGAATGATTGAAAATGGATATAAGAAGAGCTTGTTTTTATCAATCACTTAACATAATTCAATATTTAGTGATAATTTTGGAAGGGTAATTTTATTTTTCTAAGAGTTCTGCTTATTTTGCATCCATTTTATGATACTAGGGACACACATGCAATTTTTGTTTAAATTGTGTCCATTAATTATGTGTCCTATGGATGCACCTTTCATATATGTGATAAATATTGCATGTCACACATACCCACACATATATTTATTTGGTTAAAAGATTTAAGTAACGGAAATTTACTATAAAATTTATCTTTGCTGCAACTTATAATCATGAAATGATTTTACATTTAAACACATACAGAGATTTCATTTTTTATTGATAATATAGTAAAACTGTGAACACTAACAGATGGTAATATACTCAGAGCAACCCTAGATTTTGGATTGCGTTCATCTCTTTGGCAAAGATGGCAAGTGATTTTGCAATATTTCTTTGCCCATTTTTTTTGTGTGTGGCAATGAAAATGTTAGTTGAGGTTGGGTACATGAATATTCAAACAAAGTCTATTTTGCAACTAGATCATATGGCTAGTATCTGGTCAGTGGGATGAAGTGGAGGTAGTGTAGGCAGCTATATTTTCTGATCCTTAAAACAAAATTAGAAAAAGCATTGTCTTATTTTTCTCCTTATCTATCCCTGCTGGCAGAAATACAGACATCGTGATGAGCAATTTTGGATGATTAAAATAAAGGCAAAACTTATGGATGGGTACCAAAGGTAAGCAAAAGAAGGACCCTGGATCTTTAATGCAATAGAGCTATAATGCTAGATCTTAGCTACCAATCATGCAGTATTATCTGAGTGAGAAATAAACTCCCATGCTATTTAAGACACTTTTTTTAGTGGAAAAATTTTCAGCAACCAAAATGGTTCACCAAATATTTCACATCAATATATCAATGGTGATTTATCATATAAAAAAGAACTCCAATGAAATTGCTTATACACATTTTTAAGGTTTATTAGAAGACTGAGTGTTATGGCTTGTAAGCTAGTATCAAGAAAGCAAGAGGGACTTTTCAGGCTCCGATTACATAATTGAAAAGAATTTCATTATATTTTCAATGTTTTCGACATCTGTTTTTGGAGCGCTAAATAAAATTCCTCATATGTCAAAATCTGAAAAATACTTTGTAGTTTTGAAATTTGTTTTGAAATTTTTCAAATGACTTTGAGTAAAAGCAAAAATGTTCTGACATTTCATTGAATTTAGCATAAGTAAAATTCTGAAATCAGCCACTCATTCAGGAATAAATTATATATTCGTATGTACATAAAGTAACATGCATAGTTATAATTCTATTTAATGTAAAAACCACATTTGAAATAGTCTTTCATTAAATCCTCACAATAACTGTGATTTAGTTAATGTTTGTGTGTTTTACAAAGGAGAAATAGAGGCTCGCCCCATTGCAGCAATTTGACCTGGATCACTGAACTATTATGAGATAGAGGTTAAAAGAAATACATATGAATAATTTTCATTCTGACATCAGATGGTAGATTTATTTCTTAACATTTTTTTATTGATTTCAGAGTGAAAGGGAGAGGGAGAGAGAGGTAAAAGCATCAATGATAAGAGAGAATCATTGATTGGCTGCCTCCTACACACCCCACACTGGGAAACAAGACCACAACCCAGGCATGTGCCCTGACCGGGAATCAAACCATGACTTCCTGGTTCATAGGTCAATGCTCAACCACTGAGCAACACAGGCTGGGCCACATGGTAGCTTTTAAAAGGCCAGTATAATATCTTAAATATGTTTAATGGCTTCAATGTATTTAAAAACATAATTATGTTAACATTATTCCTCTAAGTTTCTCATCCTAGTTAATAATAACTAGATGATTTATAAAATATACATGCCATGCACTAAGTGCATATCCAACATGCAATCATCAGGTTATTTAAAGGGAGTTCAGGATCTTTTGAAATCACATTATTTGATGTCTTTGCTGAAAAAAAAATTATAAGATATCAAAATTTCTCTGATACTGATTTTAAAAAATTAGCATTTCTGTAGAAACAATGCAAAATTTTCATGTCTCCATGATGTAACTTTTCTGTTCACTATGAATGGAAAAGATTGTCAAACACCCAAGGAAGTATGAACAACAAAACCTCTCATTATGCTAATTAATAGATTACATCTACACTAATAAAAGAGAAACATGCAAATTGACCATCCCTCCACTACGCCCACCAGCCAATCAGAGTGAGTATTCAAATTAACCCCAAAAGGTTGGCAGTTAATTTGCATATTCAGGCACAGAGCGAAGACTGAAGACAGCCTAGAAGGAAGCCAAGCGCTGCAGGAGGGAGCGAAGCGGTGGAGAAGGGAGGAAGTGGAGCTGAGGCAGGCTTCGCTCCCTTCTCTGCTTTGCTCTGTCTGCAATTATTCTTGCAGGAGTCTCCCTGCAATGGGCCTCTCTCTAGTCATAAAATATAAATATTGAAAAATATATTGTTTTCCACATTTAAAAAATTTAAAAAACAATGTTGCATTTCAAAGAGCGTGTTTCTTGGTATTATTTTCAAATACACACATGAAGGGTTAATAATCCTATGTAACGAAGAGCTAATATGCTAATTAGACTGAACAGCTGAACAATCTTCTGGACGTTCTTCCAGACCTTCTGGAGGAAACCAGGGCTGCAAGGGATGGCTGAGGCTGTGAGGGTTGCAAGGGATGGCCAGGGCTGCGAGGACCAAGCCTCTTGCACAAATTGTGTGCATCGGGCCTCTAGTTTTAAATCAGAAGGGTACTAACCCATGGTCTCTTTTCTATGCCTAATCAGGAAGTTAGTATATTAACTGCCTTCAATTCAACTTCATAAATCTTCTTCAATGGAGGCCTCCTCTGTACCTTCCTGAAATAGGACTAGATTCCTTCTCTTCTGGGGCACTGGAGTGGTTACCTAAAGGCCTTCCTTACTGCAGGGGCAGCCTTGTGAGCTACCATTCACAGTTTTGCTAAACTTCCTATTGTTGATCCTATTATGTCTCTGTCTAAAATTCTTTAATGGTCCCCCTGACTGGTTTGGCTCAGTGGATAGAGTGTTGGCCCACAGACTGAAGGGTCCCGGGTTCAATTCCAGTCAGACGCATGTGCCTTGGTTGCGGGCACATCCCCAGTGGGAGGTGGGCAGGAGGCAGCTGATCGGTGTTTCTCTCTCATCAATGTTTCTGGCTCTCTGTCCTTCTCCCTTCCTCTCTGTAAAAAATCAATAAAATATATTTAAAGATAAATAAATAAATAAATAAATAAATAAATAAATAAATAAATAAAATTCTTTAATGGTTCATCATATTAAACTTCATTTTACTTCACTTGCTCCATCTTTAATTACATCTGACTGTTATGCTTATGACCAGTTAAATGGAATTTTTTGGTACTTATGACAATAAAACACTAAAGAATGTATTCAATGAGAATTTTATATTATTGAGGAAATATAAAATACATTGCCCTGTATTTTTTTCAACTTCTTAAGATATCATTCAGAATAACGTAATCAGAATGGACACTGGTCTCCACCTTTGCCATGAGTTAACTCTGTGTAGCCAGATCACATAGAAGTCCCTGAGGTCCGGGGGAGAGGTGAGATGAGCGGGCATCTGGGGAGCTCTGGGCAGTGGCTTCTTCTCTATGGATGCAAAGTATTTCGATCCTAAAAGACTTGTACGGTACTAGCAGAATGTGCATATCATTTTCAATACGTTCGATGAGCAAAGGAGCAGAAAATTGAAACATCAAAAGTGAGGATGAAGACACAAACAGTTCAAATGATAACATTTCTTAAATTTAATGTAAATATAAAGTATAAAAATAAAAGATATTAATATATAACTTGTATCCTTTTAGTTTGCAAATATGCCCATTCTTACTTCCTGATTTGACGAAGACTACAAACCGAATTTCAGCTGCTACATGATACTCAGTGAATGGGTGTGCAGTGCCCTTGAAATAGTGTATAGCCTGGCAGTAATTTATGATTCTTGAAAAATTATAATCTAAATTCTATAATTATTTCTAAAAGTAGGAAAGAGTAGTTGTGTTGTAAGTAAAAAGTTGATGGACACAAAGCAATGACATACATACATGTCTGAGTGAAATCACCAGCTGCAATGAACTTTCGTTTCCCTGTGGGAACATGACAGAAAATAACTTGGAATTTCATTTTCTCTGTTACTTTTGTTTTTCTATGAAAACACTAATTCTTCTCAGTAGGTACTCTGATAATACATTATTTACTCTTTCTTAGTTGAAATAAGCCAAATGCTGTCATACTATTCACAATAGTTTTGACACTTTTATAAAGGCAGTCTTTCTATCAAATGTGGGTGGAGAGGTTGGTAACATTACCTGACAAAATTCAGTGGTAAATAATAATTCAATTTGCATTATTAAAGCATTTTTCCTTTCATAGATGTGATTAAGTCTTAGCTTTTTCTTTTGTGATTTTATGATGTTTTGGGAGTATATTAGTAAAGCTATAAAGCTACTCTTTTTTTTCCCATTGAAAGAGTTTTTATATAGACATACCTAAAGCAAAAAGTAAAATTCATTTTCATGGTTGATTTTTCACAGTGGCTCACAATGACAACTATGTGTAGCATTTTTAAATAAAGAACCCTTCTTACTGAACAACTGGCTTTCAATTTTCTACAATACCTTTCGTGATGCTTTTAATTGTTTGAACTTTAAGATGACCAAAGAAATATATAAATTCACACACCATAGGCCTTTTGAAGGGAAAAAGTAAATGCCTCTTAGTAAAACTGTGTGCCCAGACTGTATTAATAACTGAACAGTTTTAGTAAAAAAATACCGACTTATCTTAAAAGTGTACCTTCATAAATCTGTTTTACCTAAGATTTTGAAAAGCTTTTGCAAAGAATATTGTAGTAACTATGCTGAGACTATTTTATTATTTACCAAAACAATCTAAATGAAAAACATCCTCTTCACAGAGTAGAAATAAATATACTTTTTTTTCTTTTTCATGTAGTGTCTCAATGCAAATTTACACATAATTTACAATTAAAGGAATGATTCAGCCTTGGCTGGTGTGGTTTAGTTAGTTGGAATGTCATCCCTTGTACCAAAAGGTTGCTGATTTGATTCCCAGTCAGGGCACAAACCTAAGTTGTGGATTCATTTGCCTTTGAAGTGAGGAGGGGAGGCAACAGATTGACATTTCTCTCTCACATTGATGTTTCTCTCTCTCTCTCTCTCTCTCTCTCTCTCTCTCTCTCTCTCTCTCTCTCTCTCCTTCCCTCCCTCTCTCCATTCCCTCTCTCTAAAATCAATAAGCAGGTTCTAGGGCGAAGATTAAAATTAAAAATAAAGGACTAATTCATCATAACTGCTTATTTGAAAGTGTTTCTAATGTTAAAATTTTCCATTGATAAGTAAAAAGTTGAAGATATATTTCATTAGATGAGAATGTTACAAAAGCTTAAACTGTATCTCATACAAATATAGAAGGCAATTGAAAGATTTTTAAAAATCAACTGCTTTGTAAGATATTTGTTGAGCAAATTTTTACACACTGATATTAAACACTATATACAAATGTAAATATTAATATAAAATTATCTAATCTAATAAAAGAGTAATATGCAAATTGACCCTGACTCCATTACACATAAGCCACGCGCACCAGACAAGCCATGCCCACCACCAATCAGAGCAACTATATGCAAATTAAGCCAGCCAAGATGGGGGCTGGCAGCCATGGAGCTGGAATAAGCAGGAGGCTTGCCCTGGTGATGGAGAAAGCTAAGGTTCCTGTCCGCCTAGGCCAGCTGTGGCCTCCGCTCAAGGCAACAAAGTTTCAATTATATAAGATAAACAAACCTCAGATACCTGCTTACAGCCTTGGGCTCAAGGAAGCACTGGGAGCCTGGGCTGTCAGGGGCAACCCAACCTGGGCTTCAGTTAAAGCAACCTAGTTTCAACTTTAGAATTTAAATAAATCCCAGATACCAGTTTCCAGCCAGTCTCGCAACAAACAGCCATCAGCCCCTCACTCAGGCTGGCCAGGTACCCCAGCAGGATCCCAGTCCCTGAAGGGAATGTGGTCAGCCTGAAAACGGTCATCAGCCCCTCATCCAGATTGGCCAGGCACCTCAGCAGGAACCCTACCCTTATCTAGGACACCTTTCAGGGCAAACCAGCTGGCCCCTATCCATGCACTAGGCCTCTATTCTATATAATAAAAGGATAACATGCAAATTGACCCTAACAGCAGAACCACTGGGAATGAATGGTCACTATGACACACACTGACCACCACGGGACACATGCTCAATGCAGAAACTGCCCCCTGGTAGTCAATGCGCTCCCAAGGAAGCTCTGCTCAGCCACAAGCCAGGCTGCCAGCTGACAGCTCAGCAGTGGTGGTGGGAGCCTCTCCTGCCTCCTCAGCAGCACTAAGGATGTCTAACTGCAGCTTATGCCTGCTCCCCACTGGCAAGTGGACATCCTCCGAGGGCCCCCAGCCTGCCAAAGAGATGTGTGGCTGCCAGTTTAGGCCCAATTGTCCTGGGAGCAGGCCTAAACCAGCAAGTGGACATCTCCCAAGGTGTCCCAGATTGCTAGAGGGCACAGGCCATGCTGAGGGACATCCCCAAGAACACAGATTTTTGTGCACCAGGCCCCTAGTAAATATATAATTGTATAAATGTATCAAATGTAAACTCCTAAATAAAAATAGTTGTATTTCATATTTTATGGTAACATTCATTTATGGAATACTCAAATAAATTTAAAAGTATTAAAAATAAGGGCAAAATAGTTATAATATCAGTTCATTATTTAAAATAGTAATTGATACATTTTATAATGAAATAAGATGTTTAATAAACATATTATCAAATATTTGTTTAGCCCTGCTCAGATGGCTCAGTTGGTTGGAGTGTCATTCCATACACCAAAAGGTTGCAGGTTTGACTCCGGTCAGGAGACATACCTTGGTTGCAGGTTAAGTCCCCTGTCAGTGTATGTACAGGAAGCAACTGATTAATGTTTCTCTCACATCAATCTCTCTCTCTCTCTTTCTTTCCTCTCTCTCCCTTCCTTTTTCTCTAAAAATCAATGAAAATATATCCTCAGGTAAGGATCATATATATTTGTTTAGAGACCACATTCAATATTAGTTTAAAAAAATTAAAGTTGCTTCAATTTAAAGTTAAGAGAAATTTCACAAATGTTTTAAGACATACACATATTTTATAAAAATTACTTTTTACTGAAAAATATAACTTCATGATTATCAAAAAAGAGATGCAGTGGTCTTAAATGAAGCATAACGTAATAAGGAGATTGTATTTATTTTGTTGAAGAAGTTTCTTCACTCAGTCATTCTTGTTTTCATTATCTAGTATTAAATCTATATTGCTAAGGGTGATTTTGAAATGCAGGAGAGAATGTATACAGGAGAATGTAAAACCATAGAACTGAAAAGGAAATAGACATTATAAAAGAAAGTGCTTGGATATTTAGGCCAAGTAGGGCCTAAATATATTTTAGTTTAAAAAAAAAAGTCATAATCACAATCTCACCTACCTTGTAAACCATGGTATTATTCCAATCTTCTCTTGGCATGTTAGTTAAGTAGAGCTTGGGTAGCTTGCTTACTTTAGCACAAACAGCCATATTGATGATCTGTTTCCATGGCAGATGGCAGATGCTATCCTTGTCCCCTGTATAACTCAGACTTCTCTCAGAGTGCAACTTCCAAATGCCTCAAGCCTTTTGTTTCTGGAACTGCCAAAAGCTGAAATGCCAGTGTGGAGTGCCAAGGAACGAACCTCATCCGCAGCCCTCCGCCAATGATTTTTCATATTTGTGTAAATGCATTCTAGGTGTCTTCATCCTCAAATAGGATCATTTTGATTTATATTCGTTCGAATTTTTCCACAATTTGCTGCAGGATTCAGGTCCTTGTTCTTAATAATCACACATAAGCCTAAAATGATTGTGCCTTGTAGCCATAAGAAACAACATGGGTACATTAAGCGATTTCACAATATAGAATGTTGATTGTGTGATTTGGACTAATTCATCAGGTTCACAAATCATTGGGGTTAAAGGTATTCATTTTCATTCACTAGAGCACCATCACTACAAAAGAGCTGTGTAGTGTCAGATATAGAGAAGGGTCTCATGACCTTTTATATACTCTTCATGCTTCGGTGTTCTAAAATGATTATATTCCCATGAACATTCATGAAGACAGACCACATTCTAGGCCATAAAACTCACCTTAACGAATTGAAAAGAATAGACATGACACAAAATATGCTCTCAGACCACTATGGAATTAAACTAGAAATCAATCACAAATGCTGAAATATTCCCTAATACATGGTGATTAAATAATATACTTTTATATAACAAATGCATCAAAAAACAAATCTTTTGCACTGCCTGGTGTGGCTCACTTGGTTCGGTGGCATCCTATGCATCTAAGTGGCTGGTCGGATTCTCAGTCAGGGCACATGACCAGATTGCAGCCTCCATCCCTGGTAGGGAGTGTGCAGGAATCAGCCAATCAATTTTACCCTTTCACATGGGAGTATCTCTTTTCTTCCTTCCTCTCTCTAAAAAATCAATTAACTATTTAAAAAAGAAAAGAAAAAGAAAAAATCTCAGGAAACTAAAAAAAAAAAATTTCACTAAATTTGTAAAGAAAAATATAACAACAATATTTCTTTACACTAAATATGTAAAGAAAAATATAATTTAACAATATTTCTTTACACTAAATATGTAAAGAAAAATATAACTTAACAATATTTCTTTACACTAAATATGTAAAGAAAAATATAACTTAACAATATTTGTGTGTTGTAGCCAAGACAATGTTTAGAAGAAAATTGTGTGCTGAGTGCATCTATTAGAAAAGAAGATCCCAAATCAATAATTTCAGAATCAATTTTAGAAAATAGAAAAAAGAGCAAGTTAAATTCAAAGTAAGCAGGATAAAAAAGTAATAAAATCAGGACATGTGTATCAATGTAATTTACAACAGGAAAACAACTGAGAAAATTAAAATGACAAAAATTGGTTATTTGAATAGATCAATAAAACTGATAAACTCCAAGCCAGACTATCTACTCTAATAAAAGAGTAATATGCAAATTAACCATCACTCTGAGACACCTAAGCCATGCCCCCCAGCCAAGCCATGCCCCCAGCCAATCAGAGAGGCTGTATGCAAATTAACCAAGCCAAGATGGAGGCCGGCAGCCACGGAGCTAGAGCAAACAGGAGGCTTCTGTTGCAACTGCCTGCCTTGGCTGGCTGGGATTGTGCTCAAGCAACAATGTTGTAATTATAGAAGCCACAGAGCTGAAGCAAACAGGAGCCTTCATTAGCTGACTAGGCCTCCACTCAAGGTAACAAAATTTCAATTATAGAGGATAAATAAACCCCAGAAACCTGATTTCAGCCAGCCTTGCTGGGACCTTGGGTCAATGGGAGCTGTGGGAAGCCTGAAAATGGCCCTCAGCCCCTCACCCAGGCTGGCCACACCTCCATGGGGTGAGGGTCCCCATTGGGGGGCTTGGCCAACCTGAAAACAGCCATCAGCCCCTCACCCAGGCTGACCAGGCACACCAGCAGGTGGACATCCCTCGAGGGGTCCCAGACTGTGAGAGGGCATAGGCTGGGCTGAGGGATCCCCTCCCCACCCGAGTACACACATTTTTTGTGCACTAGACGCCTAGTACAAGAAAAAAAGAGAGAAGATATACTATCATTATTATAAGAAATAATTAGGACTGGTCTTTTATTATTATTGTTGTTGTTCACTCTATTACACGTGTCCTCCATCCCCCAATCCTCTTTGACTCGCTCCACTCTGCCCCTGCCTCTGCTAGGCCTTCACCACATTATTATCTGCATTATGGGTTTTTCATAGATGCATATATATTCTTTGCTTGATCTCTTTCCATTACCCCTCTCCCCTCTGAGATCTGTCAGTCTGTTCCAGTTATCCATGCCTCTGGTCCTATTTTGTTAACCAGTTTATTATGTCCTTTAGATTCCACATATAAGTGAAATCCTGTGATATTTTTCTTTCTCTGACTGGCTTATTTTGCTTAGTATAATAATCTCCAGGTCTGGTCTTTTAATGATCTGTAAGACTTGAAGAGAAAGAAAAGAGAGGCCACACTTGGCCATAACACTATCATTAAACTCACAGAGGTAAACGTTGGATCATATGGGATTTAAAGAAATTGGGACCAGGTGGACAAGGGAATGGGAGTAAATGTGTATAGTATTGCAAAAGCAATCCCTATCAGCTATAAGGGGCACAGTTCCCAGGTTTCATAATAAGAACCAGGTGTGTGCTCTGGGTTAAAAGTCAGATCTACAACCAGATCCTAATGCATTGCCACACCTTCTACAACTATGTACTCACTAAATGAGCAAGGTATATAGAGGGTAACTAGAGCCTCATATTTTTTAAAGAATCCCCCCTTATGTGCTTGGCATATCCCTAAATGAAATGTGTTTTCTGTATGATTTAAATGTAAGGAGGGGGAAGCACAACATGCATACAAAATAATACAATTAGAAAATTGGGCATTCATTTATTTATTCATCAGATACATTTAAAAACACAAATATGGACTAAATCTGCTAGATAATATAAAGAACGGGATACTTATTTTGTGAGCTCAATTAAATTAAAATCCTCGTTTTTTGTTCATACAACAGACATCAAGTCTTAGCAGGGAAGCAGGCAAAACAAAAACATTAAAAATATATCCAAAATAAAAATAAGCAGAGAGAGAAATAATGCAATTGCCTACTGTATGTCAGGCTGCAGGTAGATTGCATAGCCAGCAGATTAAGCCAGTACTAGAAGACAAATGAAACCAAGTACAGAAACGTAGGAAGGCAATCCTGAGGTAAGATTTGCCACCTTGAATTAAAATTCATTTTGTGTTCCTACAGCCCTTCTCACTTTGATCTGATCTGATACATTTCACTTTACACCACAGCTGCTTAGCACATGTCTCTAACCTTTGCAAAAAGTAAGGATTATTCAATTTAGAGCCATCAGTTCTTAACACTGTGGTTTTAAATTTTCCTAATTTGAGTTTTAATGAATGCAAACATGTAGGGAACTCTAAGACATTTAAAATAATTAAAACCTCACTAGGAAAATACATTTGGGGGCTAAAATATCACGTAGTGAATTCAAAATCCTAGTTAACTTTTGAAATATTCACTAACACTATTGAAATATGCTCTAATACTATTTCATGTTAAGCAAAATTATATATTTTTTTTTCAGAACAGGCAAGGAAGGCATTATAAAGGAGTAGGGTGGACTTATTGAAGATTTATATCTAAAATTTTAGCAACAAATTCCTGAGGTAGTTTTTATGCTCCTCTTGTTTGATTTAAGAAAAGGGTAGTCCAGGCTGTCTCAGTTACTTGCCCAAGGTCACACAGTAAGTAAATGGCAAACAATATCTCCATTTCTCTAAAGAGTATTCTTTTCATATATCATATTAACTGGTAGAGAACAGCAGAGTGGGAAAATGACTTTTTCTAAGTCATGGGAGTATTTTGTGTCACTTTCTGTGAAAAATTGTCAGCCATATTTTCCAACCCAGAGTCAAAAGGAATAAAGATAAGCCTCTAAAATAGCACCAAATAGCAGAAGAACATGAAATTTCTTGTGCACAATTCCCAACTCTATCAATCATGAGTTGTGTAACCTTATGTGTAGGTCACTTTAACTTCGCTAAGCCACAGACTCTCGTCTATAAAATGGATATTAAAAAATCATATTCATAGTGATGTTCTGAAGATTAAGTAAAACAATATTTTAACATGCCCGTTAGCATTCAGTACATAGAAACATTCCCCGGGCATAATAGATGCTCTATTTTTAAAAACATATCTTTATTGATAGATTCCCTTTTTGTTGTTTGTTTTTACCTATTCCTCTAATACCTGAGTGCTTATTCAATCATTGAATAAAAGTTCATACAGTATTTGTGCCGGACACTTGATGTACCATGATTTACAAAAAGATAAGATCTTAACCCTGAATATTTAGAAAACAGAACCTAAAACAAATAAAATGTTGATATTTATTTAGGGGGTGAAAATCTAGGCCATCATGGTGAGAAAGAATAAAGGGCAAAGTAAAGAAAGATGCAAACAATGTGTATGGATGCAGTCTTCTGCTGGCTTCAATTTGACAAAGAGCTTATGGCCGACCCACTTCTGTAGGTGGCTCAGCGGGTGTGCTGCTTGACCTATAGGAAGAATAACTCTGGGCAAGGTAAAGCTATGTCCCAAAATAGTCATTAGAGAAAACAGAAGAGTTATGTGCTAATTTCCTCTCTGACTTGTTTTTCATTGGCCAGAAAGAGTGGAAAGGAGGATGGGAGGCGGGGAGAGAGAGAGGAGAGAGAGAGAAACATTGATGTGAAAGAGACACATGAATTGTCTGCCTCCCCCATAAGTCTTGACTGGTGCCTGGGATGGACCCTGCAACTCAGGCACTAGCCCTTGACCTGGAATCGAACCTGAGACCCTTCAGTGTACAGCTGCCGCTCTAACCGCTGAACAACACTGGCCAGGGATATTTTGCTTTTTTATCTTTTGGTTTAGTTTCTTACATCTCACCCAATCAATCTAAAAAGTTCTTATTTTTCTAATAATTTTTAGTCTATACATTTCTTTTTGGCCTATTTTACAACTACATCATTTTTCATTTATTTTGTTGTTTCTTAGTATTTCATTTGATGTTTTACTTCTACCGCAGTTTACTTTAGTTGTGTGAAGTCTTGCTTTTATTTACATTGGAGCATAGAGATGTTTCTGACATTTTAAAATCTGATCCCTAATATGAAGGTATAATAGTGTGAAGAAAGCTCTATGTTTCTGTAATGTTCACTTACATTTTGCAGCCCATTCCTTTCCTCTCTGAGTGTGGGGAAGCAGAGAACTTGGTTGGAAAATCTGGTAGGAGGAATCTTCAAAGGTCAGGGGCCTCTAGGGGACCCAATTCATAGGCAGCATCCCCTACCTTGACTTTCCCAAACAAGTCCTAACCCCTGGATGTTTTACTGGAATCTCTATGTTTACTCTTTAGACCCAACCTTGTAGAAGCACGTGCTTTCTCAAGGATGCTTACCCTGCTGATTATATCTAGAGATTAATTGTAGTTCAAGCTGTTGTTACAATAAAAGCCTGAGGAGACAGGTGAACGGGGCTGTTTTGGCTCCTATAGCCAAGCAGTCCCTTAGCCCTCTCTTTCACAGAATCGTGTATCAGAGTAATCCATTCATCCTTAGCTCAGGGTCTGCTGTTCAGTCCTGGAATCTGAGGCCTAATAAATACTACTTAACAATTTCAATGTTTGTAGTGCTTTACATACATTTCTAGTTCAATTTTTTTTTTATTGAGTGGGAAAACACTTTTATATATCAACTCTGCTCCCTATTTATTCCTCTTTCAACATTTCCTTGTCCCTTCTTCTCTTTCTCTCATTTTTGGGTCTTAGGCTTTCTACATGCATTGACTCAGCAGAGGGCTGACCAGCAAATATCAGTCTTAGCTTTTGTGTTAAAAGTTTAAGACTTAGGGTGTAATCACTAAATTTGGAAGATGCTATTTAAAAAAGCTTTTTCTGTGCCCCACTCCATATTTCCTCACACTGCCCCAATCAGCCTGCTCCTAGAGGGCAAAAGGCTTGCTATGCAAACCTACCAACAGCACCCCAGACTTCTGACAATCCCACTTTCTCTAGGGACTTTTTCTCTCCACCCACCTGCACACCTGATGGGGTGTTTCCAGTTTACCAGGTGATTGTGAAGCAGCTCTGGCTGGGTCTGCCATCCTCAAGGCTGGGATACACATCTCCAAACACACTCACCCAACTTTGTCCTTCCTTCCTCATGTCCTCTAAAAATCTCTTTACATCTTTATCTTTTCTCTGCTCTGATTGTTAACAATTATTCATATTAAAATTATCTTGTTTAAACTAACCTCTGGTCTCTGTCTCCTGTTGCATACTGACTGGTGCAAGGAACATCAAAAAAAGGACAATTGGATGGACTTATAACAAGTTGTGTTGGTTGCAATTCGACAGAGCAACAATGGAGATAATTTCAGAGAAAGTGATGAGGGAAACCACAGAAATATTGTTAGGATACTTGTTTCATTGCCTAATAAAGAAGCTTCTTGATAAATACTTGACTCTCTGGTTGAATAACTAAGCTAATGAGGTATATAATGACACAGTCACCACATGCCTTGTTCCAGTCTCATTTGCTAGTTTGAAGCTGTTAATGTATGCAGAAATGATTACTAGCTTACGTTAATCACATTCCCAATACATTTATGTCTAACTAGGTTTTAATTTATCTACAATGAAAATATAACTCTCTAGTATGGCATAATGTTTTTGACAACTTATCAAATATATGTTAAATATATGGTTAATTAACTCATCAGGATGTCTTCCAGCTTTGCAGCTACAAAGAATTTCCTGATAAAAATTTGCTCTTCGGTCTCTGCCTTGCTAAGCTGTATGGACTATCCTCTTCTTTTAAATATATATATTTTTTCTTTCTTCAGAGGACAATGTAGTTACCTAGATATAAAATTATTTATTATGTTTAGCCACTAGATCACATTGATTAAAATGTGATCATTAACGACTTATTTATAAATTATTCCTTCGGGGGAATCGTTGTTACAGAGGGTTGAATACACTTGTTGCATGTACTCATTTTATTTATAGTATGTATAATAGTTTCTAGAGGTGCTAAAGCCATTTACCACAAAGTGGGTGGTTTAAAACAATGGAGATTTATTCTCTCACGACTGTGGAGGCCAGAAGTCCAAAATCCAGGGCAATGCTCCCTCCGAAGGCTCTACTGGAGAAGTCTCCCTTGCCTCCTCCAGCTTCTGATGGATCCTGATATTCCTTCTTCACACCAACTCTGGTCTTTCTTCACAGGGCCTTCTCCCCTGTGTGGATGTGTTCTCTTCTCTTCTTGTAAAGATACCAGCCACTGCATTTGGGTCCTATCTTAATCCAGCATGATGTCATCTTAACAAATTACACCTGAAAAGACCCCATTTCAAAATAAAGCCAAATTCTGAGTTCCCAAAGAATGTACGTTTTTGAGGTACTATTCAACCCCCCCTGCAGAGATAGTTAATATTGAGTTTGGGGAGATGTTCCAGGGAGAGTATTGAAAAATATACAAGAATTAGTGATAATTCATTTCAGTTCTTCCATCCCATCTTTTCTATGTGGAAGATACTATTCACTTTTTTGTACTAAACACTTAAAACAGAGACAAAAATGAGTACGTCTGTATGTGGTGAAGAACGTCCACCAACTTCCCATCCCCTCTTCTTTCTGCCCTCCGCCCCTCTTTTAGTAGGAACATCATTTTGTTTAGACCATTCATGGACCTTGATAGAGATGGGGTAAATCCTTTCCAAGGTTCCCATGGGAGTCAGGATGTATTGTTCTAATAAATACATAAACAAATAGTACAGATTTTTAGAAGATTATAAGCACATGGGTAAAAGTTATAGAGGGAACCAAGATAAGGATTTCCGAGTTGTGCTTATTGATAAAGGCAATACTTGAATAAAGGAGGAGAGACAGTGCAAAAAATAATGCTAGCTAGAGGTAAACTTTCAGGAGAGAAAAATAACCAGTGCAGATGTCCTGAGATGGATGTTTCTAGGACAGCAAATAGGTCAGTGTGACTGCAACAGGGTAAGCAAGGTGACCTCACAGAATTACAAGGTGGCTGTAGGGTCATGGTGCATTTTCTAGACCACACTAAGGACTTTGCCCTGTAGTATGAGTAAGACCAGGCCACTGGAGGGCTTTGCCAAGAAAAGTGAAATCATGTCATTTATAGTTTTTTTAAATATATATATTTTATTGATTTTTTTTTTTTTTTACAGAGAGGAAGGGAGAGGGACAGAGAGTTAGAAACATCGATGGGCAAGAAACATCAATCAGCTGCCTTTTACACACCTCCTACTGGGGATATGCCCTCAACCAAGGTACATGCCCTTGGCCGGAATCAAACCTGGGACCCTTCAGTGTGCAGGCTGATGCTCCATCCACTGAGCCAAACCAGCCAGGGCTCATTTATAGTTTTAAATATTACAAAGGCTGCTGTATTGCAAGTTGGGTGGGGAGGGACCAAAGTGGAAGTAGAGATATTAAATACATGAGAAAGCTTATTGCAATCATACAGGCGAGAGATGCCCATGGCTTTGGTCTGGGAGTGAGGAGTGGAGGCAGGGAAGTTTAACAGCATTTATCTTTATCCATGGAAGAAGTTCAGTGATTTTTTTTGAAAGACAGAGACTGCTGCCTTTGTTCTTTTATGTTTTTTTCTTTAATTTCAGAGAGAAAGGGAGAGGCACAGATAGATAGAAACATCACTACTGAGAGAGAATCATTGATCAGCTGGCTCTTGCACACTCCACACTGGGGATCAAGTATACAACCTGAGCATATGACCTAATTGGGAATTGAAGAGTGACCTATGACCTCCTGGTTCATAGGTCAAAGCACAGCCACTGAGACACTTGGGCTGGGCAGAAACTCAGTGATTTTGAAATTCATGCACATTTCCATAAGTAAAGCGCCTCTTGTTAAAGTCAGCAATGCCCTGTCCATTCCTAAAGCTAATGGCCAAATTTATGTCTTAGAACATAAAAATGTACTTTTTTCAGGTAATAGGTATTGGAAACCCTTTACTATCCCTTTCTCTTTAACCAGGCCATTTTTGTGCTTCTGCTAAAAGTTCTACTGCACTTAGGTTTAAATAGTCTTTTTATAGAATTCTAGTGCATCAAAAAGAAGTGTCTGATATGACGCAGTGAACAAACCATTTCTTAAAGAGTGATATGAATTTGCATCATCTCATAAAATACAGGTGTGCAGTGCATAATATATAGATAAATAGATAGATAGATAGATAGATAGATAGATAGATAGATAGATAGATAGATGTGAGTGTACTTAATGCAAGATTTATTTTGTTTGAGCATAAAGTATTATGTATAGTGCATGAAGACCTGATTTTGCTGCTGTGACTGAAATTTTGGTCATAGAATAAGACAGTTAAATATTTCTATGTAAAACCTCCATCTCTGAAATTAATATGTTAATGCAGATGTTTCTCTAAATTCCTTTCTACCTCTAAGCTTCGATGGTTCATGTCTCAGAATGAGGCCCAAATTCTTCTGTTTCCATATTTCTAGTCACTTCCCTTCTTTCCTGTCTGCCTCATTTCATCTCATTTAAAATAATTTTTCAGGTGTTCAATGCCCCTCTTTTCCCATAAAATTTGTCAATGTGTCTTTTAACTTTATTTAAAATCAAGGGAAAAAA